>CAOJCR013272906.1:0-13586 GCA_948330485.1 Euphorbia neoarborescens | reverse complement strand
ATCGAAAAACCCTAAGCACGCGTTCGCACGCGTATGTTGTTTGGAATTCTTTTCCGAAAATGCTTTAAGTCCCATATTTGGGTCCACGTCTTTATATGGGGAGCAAGTAAGAAGGGAAATTCCACTCGCTTAGGAACCGTTGCTTTTATCTCGGTTTTCCACCATTTTTTTTATCCGCTATTTTTATTTTTACACGATTAGTTACTTCTCAAACGGTCGCTGCCACTCACAATATCCTTGCTTCCATCTACAAACTTCACTATCAATTTTTTCACTGGTGGCTTGACTGTCAACCCATTCATCACTTTGATCCATCTTACATAGTATTTTGGGAAAAGTTCCCCATGTTTCTGCCTTATTGTCTCAAGGTCTTACAAGGTGTTCTTAAACTCCGCATTATTGTAGGTATAGTTTTTCATAAACTCCATAAACAGAAGATCTAAGTCCCTCTTTACTTTCTCGGATTGCAAATTGTACCAGCTAGTGGCTTATCCCCTCAAGTGTAGTCAAGCACAAGTGAGCAATCTGATTCTACGTTCAGCAAACCATTGTCGACACCATCACAAATTGACTAAAATATGAGGTGGGACATTCGTTACCCTTGTATATGGGGAACCTTGGTATCAAGAGCCCACGTAGGTACTGTTGGTGATTTAATGGTTGTCTTTATCAAGATCCTTAATGTCGCTCATAATGGCCCAAACTTAGTTTGTTATGTAAAATCATTATAATACATTAGGTAGGGAAACCAACCCAATCCACAGCCTATGGATTCTTGGTTTAAGGGGTTTATGGCACATTATCCCTTTGTGCTCGGGCCAGGAATTTCTCTACAACCCGTAGAGTTAGAAACCACCATTCATACTATTGTCACACCTTGATAATAAACTCATGTTGCCTTAAACCAATTATTATGTGGTTGGCTTTGCCGCATTCCACACAATAATTTTCTTATAGACAGAGTTTAAAATTAGGTATCCAATAACCATACGTCAAACTGATTAACTCAATACAGTTGGCTTTGACACATCCTACATTGAGTTGTCAGTAAGAGGACCGGGCTGTGAATATAGAAAGCACTTTTGAGGGTCTCTATATTTTATTTAGGATTAAATTTTAAACGGCTTTGCATGTATAATTGCGGGTGAAAAATATGAAAACATATAACCATTCACGTAATGTAACATATAATGCAGGTTACCTATGGACCTTATACTACAGTACTAATTGAAAACTAATAATAAACTAAATTTTTACAAGTTTTCAATAGCTTCCCGATCTGTACATTATTTTTCTGGGCTTCCACTGCGTCGGGCTGTAATCAACTAGGTTCATTTTTACCTCCTTCGACTGGGCTTGCACCTCGTCGGGCTTTGTCGAATTTACATTTATATAATAATAACAAACAAAATTACATAAATTAAATTAAAATAAATATAACACCACACAGGTTGTATTTCCAAAAAAAACAAATTACCACTACAAGAAAAATGCTAATTTGTGACGGAAAAAACCGTCCTAAATATAGCAAATTCCGTCACAAAATGATGTTGTGACTAAATTTGTGACGGAATCTCAACCGTGTGAAAAATGACCGTCACAAACTGGACTGAAGGTTCGGTGACGGTTTTTTGTGATGGAATGTGATGAAAATTTCCGTCACAAAGTTAGTGACAGATAACAACACCATATATAAAATAACAACAGTTGATAGATTTCTAAACCTATCAAACCTTGGAAAGTAAAATATTTACTCTAGAGATGCGAGACAAAGTCATCAACCAAAACCCCCTGTAAAGGAAATATCTTAGGGGGAAGATTTTTGGGAATATAATCAACTCCATGTACAACTTATTACAGTTCTCATCTTCCTTAATATGGAGTACCGTAAAACTGATCATAATCATATCAGGGACGAGAAGAATCGACTGTAATATTCAATTTCTTACGAAGCTTCCTTCTAATGCAGCAAGTATAGCAAAAGCATGATAGTATCAATGAATATGCCATCAATTCATTACAAGCTTCTGTTGAAGCAGAGAATTATGAAACAAAACTTTCAACATTAGTTCAAACCATATGAAAGTACCTGTAACCCCTGTAACAATAAAATTCCTAGCTAGCTTTTAACTACCTGTAACAATAAAACAGTCAAAAAAATCATCACCTATAAGTTCAGTCCTTGAGTTTCACCGCTGAAGCAGTACAACATAGATACAAAGATCGAGAACGGAACAAATCATTGAAAAAAATGTATTTTAGTGACAAGATTGCCTTACTTGGTAAGAGGACTTCAACTCTTGTGACTCTCCACAGTATTCTACAGCAGAGATAGAAATAAATCAGTTCGTCTGCCGTCGAACAAAGCTAAATCAAAATGTAGGGGAAATATAATAATCACCTGATTAGCTCTTTTAATCGATGAACCTCCAAATAAATCTTTCAACTGGCCAGGAATTTCACCGGCTACAAGCACGGTGGAGATGTGGGTGAAAGGGGACGGTGGAGAGTGATAGAAGAGGGCGGCAGAGGGTAAAGAAATAATTAGGTTAAATGAAGAACTCGGTGAAAAGGCTTTTTTATACTTAATTAACAAATATTTTATTTTTTTAATAATAATGTAAAAAACTTTGTGACGGAATTTAGAAGCGTCATAAAACCGTCACTCTTTTTTAACGATTCATATTTACGTAAAAAATTTGCATAAAAAATTTTAGCGGAGAACCTCCCGCCATGTGTTTTGATAGAATTGTTTATTTTGACGGAATTCCATAAAAACTTTGTGACGGAAATAATGCCGTCAAAAAAATCCATCACAAATTTGCTATTTTCTTGTAGTGTACAATCGTTCTTGTAATTAAGGCCCATGGTACCATAACAACACACATACAACACCAATTGTACCTGTCGTGCATAATCATACAATAATGACATGGCAATGAAAATATCTAACATATTTTCGATTTTAATTATAACCAGCCATTAATTGATAGTCGCCCAACATTGACCACTACAACATTACCAGCTAGGAAACGTTAATAAATTAACGCTCCCACTGAAATGAAGCAATCTTAAGTTATTAGCTGTCTGATTCAACCCGTTCCATGAGTTACTAAACTAACCATCGATCCATATTCAAATTATATATCCATCATATAAAATAAATATGAATGTCAATACAATTTCATACACAAAAATTACATAATGGATCGATGGTTTTCGCCCCCTGTTTGAATTTCTAAAAAATTTGTTTGACAGTGTTATAACACGCCGGCGTACTATGATGGCACGACGTGTTGTGAAGCCTGGCATGGCGTGTTGCGCTAACACATCGGTGTGCCAGTGATCTGTTTTGCGAATTTTCTGATTTTTAAATCGATAAGCCGGCGTGTTAGCCACAACACAATGTGTTGAGCGCTTTTTCAGCAAATTCTCTAGATTTTTCTTGAGTTTTTGGATAGGTTTTAAAAGATATTTTTACTTTACTATAAAAGATGTCATTTTTTTGAATTGAAGGGAGCTCTCCCACGTTTTCTCCTCCTATTTTCTTCTTTGATTTTCTCCTTGTTCCTTCTCTTTTCTTTGAATTCTTGATTTTCAAACCATAAAACCATAAGATTTTGAATTAAGAATCGTCACAAGTGATGACGGGGAAGCTTTTATGATCGATTGATACGAGTAAAGGGCTAAGTCGGGCTCCTTGGTGTTTTGGTTTCTCCTAAGTTGTAAGTGAATATCACTTCTCTTTTCTTATATAAATTGATTTATACTTAGTTATTGTTAGTTTTGAATGGTTATTATGAATAATTGGTTTTGAGAATTGAGATCTAATGAAAATAGAATGTATGTTAAGTAAGTTTTGATATTGGAATTGAGTTGGATATTTTGATATTTTGGTTTGGTTGAGATATTAATTTTTATTTGATTTTATAAATTATGTTAGGTTGAGTAACATTTGAGTTTGGAACTCAATTGATGATTTTGATATTGAAAAGATTTAAGGATTTATGTTTTGGTATTTTGAAAAATGAATGGTTAGACGTTGTTATTGTTTTGATATTGGAATTTCATTGTGGAACTTTATTCATAGAATTGAGTTTTTGTAAAAATTATGTTTTATTGATTTTATTATTTTAGAAGTATTGTTAATGTTTTGAATTATGAATTTTTGAGTTGGGAAATTTCATTTCTGGTATTGTTGATTTGGAAATAGGATTAAGTTGATGAAGTTTGTGAGAGTCAATCATATGGATTGGTTTTGGAAACATCCATCTAGACTAGTTCCGATTTTATGTATTGTTAAGACCTATTTATTGAGAGATAGGCCTGAGTATACTCAGTCGAAGTCTTATCATTGTATGGCGGGGTAGTGTTATGTAAGTTCATGCGTTGATAGGCGGCATGTAGGGATCCCTCTTATATTTGTATTATGGAATAATTTCAGTCCTATTATATAAGCATTATTTGGGGATGGATCTAGGATGGATGGAATTGATTTTGATTTTGATTTGTTTTCGAATTTCAAACTTTGAAAGGTATAATTGTTTATATTCGATTTTGAGGTATGAGAAAGAAATTTGTGGATTCTAAGTGAGTTTTGAAGAATGTGTTTTTTTTTTATAAAGTTTGATATAAATATTTAAAATAGATTTTAATGATAAGTTTTGTTGATTTAATGAGTTACGGTTTTATTCTGGAAAAAGGAAGTTGTTTTAAGTGTTTTATTTATACTGTTGATATTCACTTACTGAGACTTATGTCTTACGTTTTAAAGTTTTAAATTATTTTTAGGAAAGGAGCCCCAGTTAGCGTATCAAGATGGTTAGCGTATCAAGGTGGTTGATGCGGGTGACGTTGTCGATGGTTTTTTTTTTTATTTTCTTATGGATTTCTAATTTGATTTTGGTTTAAGTTGATTTTAATGAAGGTTTTAAATAATGTTGTGTTATTATTTTAAGTATTTTGTTTTTCTTTATGAAATGTCAAAACGTTTTAAGTGTTGAATACCAGGTTTTTCTTATCTTTCGAGAGACTCATCTTTAGTGAAACGATTCGCTGAAGTGAGTTCTCACCTATTGCACCCCACCCTAGTCGTTGTAGGGTTGGGGTGTTACATATCGGTAGCATTTCGATATAATCCGGAGAAACCCAAAAATATACGGTTTTTTAAAAAGTCTGTAAACCCTGCAGAAACTTTAAAATACAGAAAATATATGTTTTTTTAGAAATACATAAAAACCAAAATCATAAAGATCTGAAAAAATACATATAAAAACTGCACCAAAAAATATATAAAACCCGATAACTAAATGGCACAAAAACAAATAAAATTGTCTAAAATTAAAATAATAGTTCCAGCAGAAACTTTAGGTTCTGATACCACTGTTGGGGGTTTCCGGGTGATATTTCAGAAAATTCACAGGCACAACGGAAGTAACCTTTTAAAAATTTTCTAAAACCAGACCCCATGGTCCAGAATTTGCAGAATCACTATTTTAATTTAAACACTAGAATATAAACACAAACTGCGCCATAAATAAGATTCTAAAATATACTCAAATAAAAACTTAAAATCTTATAGTGGTCGGAGACTACAGGATCAAAACCTGAATCCCCTAACTTTAAATGTACAAGCCATTTTAGAAATTAAGTCCGTACTAACTGGACTAATTGGATGACCAAACTAAGGACATCATAAGAAAAAGGGAAAAAAACGGATAAAAAATACACTGGACAGTCATCGAAAACTCACCAAAATTCGATGAAATATGGCTACTGGCGAGCTGTGAATGGCTGACACAATTTTATTTCCAACTGAGAGCAGCACCCTTCATTCACGCCACTTCACCTTTTAATTAATGCATTTTCACTCACTTTTTTTAAAACTATTGAGCCTTACCTTCCATTTATATATAAATACATTAAGGAAAGGTGACACATACGTAAATTTATGTGTCATTAAATGGTAATGACAAAAAGCATCTTCACGCATTAAGTGGCATGTGAAATACTATTATGCCTTGAGGGCATAATTACCATTTTACCCTTGAGGGTATAATGGTAATCTTTCAAAAGCCACAAAATATCCAACCAGATCTTCGGACTTTAATGTAATTATATAAATAGTTTTTAACTATAGTTTTAATGAATAAAAATACAATAATTAATTAACTATAAGACAAGCTTAATTAAATATATTGATCGTATTAAATTAAATTAACACATATTTAATTTATCTTTTAATACATATTAATTAATTTGCCCCTATAAAAATTAATTATAAAAACTATATTGTATAGGATTATTTAATTAAATATTTATGTGAGTAATAAAATTAATTTGATTAACACAATAATCATTTAATTTATTACATTATATAAATATACTAATTAAATAAATAGATTAAAGTTATTGTCAAATCCAATATAACCAGTATAATTATATTGATTTAATAAACTCTTCATCTAATAGATCAATAATCAATTTCAGCAAACCTATAGTGCAAGATCCGAAGGCACTGTCTTTATGTTGGCAGTAAGCACAAAGCTTACAGACTAACAATGAGTTCTAACAAACCATGATAGTCCCCAATTAAGAAAGCTAAGCATTTTCTCTCTAATAGGGGTAATCATCCTAGTAGCTAATATTGGTTTATCCTTTACCAACTGACATTGGAGTGAATATAGCAATGGGTATGGCTCCGTCATTTCTTGATATATAATAGATTATCTAAATGAATAAGTGCCAACTTGTTCGAGTGTGGCTACACACTTACAATCCTGTTCCACCAAGTGGTCAATGATGTCATCTTAGCGGGTACTGAGTGGTAATCCTATCCAACTTATAACCAACATACAAATGTTCACCGGCACACCCAACCATACTCTGTTAAGGATCCTGTTACAGATCCATAAGATGTATGTCAAAGTGTTTGGGATTCCATGCTATTTCAATATAAACTCAAGTCTGAGGATAAAACAAACCATACCATAAGAAACACCAAATGACGATGAAAACATGTCGCGTTTCCTACATGGATCCATCCAGTCCCGTGTGGGGCCCATACGTACCTACATTCTTAACATCCTTAGTCAACTAGTACAAGCTATACCCTTGACCCCCAGACTATTAACTAATACACAGGTTTATAGTTCTATTCAGTCCCATGATCTAGAAAAAACCTGGGGCACAAATTTATGATTAATATAATGAATGGATACTCTATATGTTATTATAGTACAAGATATAAAGCATATAGATCAATGCCTCTATTAATGTGACACAATAATGTATACTTTATACAATATAACAACATATGTATTATATACATAAGATTCAATGCCTACGACCAAGGGCACACCAATAATCTCCCACTTGCACTAGGCCAAGTAGGCATTATCCCTTAAGTCATACAGATCTCGTACCACTTTGGAGTTGTAAACTCCTTAGTCTACAGATCAATAACATTATTCTTGTGTTATCCCTCTGCAATAACATCACCTCGATCTCAATTTCTCAAATCAGGTGAAACTTTCTTAATCATTTGTTTGGATTGCATGGTGTGACTGGGTACCTTTAGCTTGTGTTGTGATCCCGTTAATATCATAGAATACCATTAGCATGCCTAGGATGGAGGGGGCCACTCCTAACTCGGTAATCTATTCCTAATCCAAACAACTCCCACTACAGTATCATATACCACTAAAATACTCGATCTCTGTAGTAGTATCTGCTATAATGAACTGCCATGAGGATCTCCAATTAATGGAACCACCATTCAGGAAAAACATGTAAACAGTCTACAACTGACTTACATCCTCATTTGGTCTCAAAACCAGCATTGGTACATCTACTGACTGCCAATACATTTTGACCATTAAACACTAAGTAATAATCACAGTCCAATTAAGGTGCCTTAGGTTTACATTGACAGCACTCCAGTGATCCATATCAGGATCCAACTGACAACTACTCATCATACTTAGCGTAAACTCAATATCAGATCTTATACATAATACGAAGTATATGATAAAACCAACGGCTAATCGCAGATGGTATCACTATCATTATCTCCTTCTTCCTACTAAGTTTCAATACATGGTCACATTAGCTAGGATCTCTCCTTTACCTTGTCCTTGTAGAAACATTCGAAATCATTTATATATCTTCTGACTTAGGTTTAGAAGCCAACACAATCTATCTCAATGGATTTGGATCACCATGATCTACTCAGCCTCACTAAATCCTTCATTACAAAGTACTTACTCAACTACTACTTAACCCCTAGCAGTGAAGGTTTGTAGCTTTCGATAAGAAGGATGTCATCAAATAGTAATAGTAATATGAATATGGAATTGCTTTTATTTAAATCGTTTGTATACACAGACCTTAAAGGTATTTTAGGCTTTAAGTTTATAGCACCACTTGTAATCAATCACCTCAGCACCATAAGGTGGGTCCACCAAGAACAAGACTTGGTTATCATGTATTGATCACATTTTTGATGTCATGTCCTTATGCCATCCAATTGATAGTTTGCTATTAACTACCCCTAGTAGCTTTTGGGTTCTTCTTAATCAATGATAACAAGATCCCTATCATTGGCCTCCAGAAATTCGTATTCCTCTGGCTGATGATAAAGCCTATCAGACCTTCGAAGGTTTGTGTAACTAGCCCACCTTCCTCAATGTCTTAAGGAGTTGACTCAGTCATCGAGTCCTCATCATGAGGTTGCGGATCATAAACTTAATTAAGTTTAACTCTACTCTCACTACCTTCCTTGGAAAGGAATACCTCTTCCAAGAAATAACCCCTTCTAACAACAAATTACTTTATTCTTAGAAGGGTTATAGAATTAATATCCCTTAGTTTCCTTATGGTATCTACAAATAGGCACTCAACCAATTAAGACTTTATTTGCCACTCGCCAATCTCTTAATATGTCCAAATTAGTCCCAAATCATCAAGAAAGAAATCATAGGATTTTGTCCTTTCCATATCCTATATAGAGTTTCTGCAATTTCCTTACTCGGTGTACAGTTTAACATGAAAGCTATAGTCTCTTAGTGTATCCTTAAATGGATGAATGAGCATTATTTGATCGAACATTGTCTGACAAAGTTCCATTCCTCTTTTCAGCCACATCGTACCACTATAGTGTCCAAGAGGAATGAGTTAAGACAAAATCTCATACTTTCTCAAATATGTGACAATCTCTAGGCTCATATCTTTTCCCCTTCGATCAGATCGATAAGCTTTAATCATCTTGACAAGATGTTATTCCACTTCATTTCTAAATCAAGGATCTCCGATGTTTACTTCATTAAATAGATGTGACATGTCTACAGAAGTAATCGATGAAAGTAACAAAGTAACAATAACCAAATCTAGCACTTATGCTTATGGGCCCACATATGTTTGAATATATTAAGTCTAATAGCCCACTAGCCTTTTCACCGATTTGTTGAAAGGTGCTTTTGTCATTCTGCCCTTCAAACAAACTTTGCAATTTCCAATTGACCCAAAGTCAAATAAACCACCACTCCACTTTTATGAAGCCTGAAATTGCATTTCTCATTTACTTGGCCTAAATGATAATGCTAGATACTCATAGGATTAACCATTTAATCCTTTCAGTTATGAGATTAACTTGTTTCAAATTAAGCACATACTTGCCATTACTAAGTAATGTCGTTCTGTAAATAATATCACCACATTGAGTATTTATAATATCATGTCTGACATTAAGTACAAAACTATCTATGTCCAACTCTTGAAACAGAAATAGTATTCCCACAATTGGCAGGTATATAATAACAATCTCTAAGTTTCAAAACAAGTGTAGTAGGCATCTCCAAATGGCATCCATTCGACCTTGAGAACTTAGACTTTCGTCTTATTCTCGACTCAAAGATCCATTTTGGAAGATCTCATTAATCTGCATAACATTTATAATAGAATCATCCGTATGGACATTCTATTGCTCCCAACAAACACAAACAATTTCCAAATTCCTTTTCACTCCTCAACCATAACATTTATCCATAGCAGAAACCGAGACTTAGCACCAAATGCCCTTACTTTAGCCTTACCCTCTCGAGTTTAGCTTTAGCCCTGACTTTGGCCTTTCCCTTTTTCCATAGGGTGTGAACTCTCATTTACCAATAATGTCCCTTAATCTTCCTGATCAACCGTACCATTGGCTTCAATTTCTTGAAGTTGTGGTATTGTCTTTATCCATACCTTGCGTATGATAATTGACAACAAAGTGATCACAAGATTTAGGAAGTGACTTTAAATTGTCCACAACTAGTTCTCATAGGATCAATGTGCCGAGATGGACCAGTGCTTCCAATTCCCACTTATATTGAGTACGTTAGTATTCACAGATGTCTTGGCAGCCATCCTACAAGAACATAGTATCCTTACTATTAGGTACTGTCTCAGCCTTACTTGATCTTGATACAATCTTTTCAAGTCGTCAAAGATCTCGTAAGCTTACCCCCACTTAAACTAATTTTCAGTCTTGGGGCCATGGTTCTTAACATAAGACATGTGACATAATGGTCATCACACACATATCGATCATGAAGTTATTGATAAAAATCAAACACTTCCAAAACCATATGGGTGTTCAACTGATAAATGTCTAAAACAAATTTCATTATTGATAAATGTCTAAAACAAATTTCATTATTTTTCATCTTAGAACTATCTGTAAGTTCTTATACCAATCCATGAAATTAGTTCTAGAAAATTCTCCTTAGACAATTATGGATTGGAGTGAAAAACCAACTGCTATTAAATATTGATAATGAAGCCATTACACAAAGCGGAGAACGTTCAACTATTCTTTCAAAAAAAAAAAAACAACAGAGTATAGAAAGTAATGCAAAGTAAAATAAAGGACTTTAAATAGCAACCATAAACATTAAACGAATGCATATTTAATGTACTGTTGGTGATTTAATGGTTGTCTTTACTAAGATCCTCAATGTCACTTATAGTGGCCCAAACTAAGTTTGTTATGTAAAACCATTATAGTACATTAGGTAGGACAACCAACCCAATCTACAGCCTATGGACTCTTGGTTTGACGGGTTCATGGCACATTACCCTTTTGTGATCAGGCCAGGAATTTCTCTGCAACCCGTAGAGAAAGAAACCACTATTCATACTATTGTCATACCTTGATAATAAACTCATGTTGCCTTAGACTAATTATTATGTAGTTGGCTTTGGCACATCCTACATAATAATTTTCTTATAGACAAAATTAAAAATTAGGTATCCAATAACCCTACGCAAACCGATTAACTCAATACAGTTACCTTTGGCTCATCTTACATTGAGCTGTCAGTAAGAGGATCGGGCTGTGAATATGGAAAGCACTTTTGAGGGACTTTATATTTTACTTAGGATTCAATTTTAAATTGCTTAGCATGTATAATCGCGGATGAAAAATAGGAAAACATATAACCATTCAAGCAATGCTAATGCAGATATAATGCAGGTTACCTATAAGCCTTATATTACAGTACTAATTGAAAACTATTAATAAACTAAATTATTACAAGTCTTCAATAGCTTTTCGGTCTGTACATTATTATTTTAGGCTCCCACTGGACTTTCACTGCGTCGAGCTGTAATCACCTAGGTTCATTTTTACCTCTTTCGACCGGTCTTGCACCCATTCGAGCTTTGTCGAATTTATAAATTAAATTACAAAAAAATATAACAACACACAAGGTGTATTCACAAAAAAAAAAAAATATTACAACCGATCTTGTAATTAGGGCTCACGGTACCATAACAACATACATACAACACCAATTGTGTCTGTCTTGCATAATCATACAATAATGATGCATGACAATGGCAATATCTAACATATTTCTAATTTTAATTATAACCAGTCGTTAATTGATGGTCGTCCAACATTGACTGATGCAGCGGCAAAAACGCAATAATCGTTAATCAACCGTCAATGATTAAGGCAGTGTTACAAACCCTAGATTTCAGCCGAACCTAAGGAATTTGGAACTGAATGTCGAAATTTTATTAATGATCAAAACTGTTTCTAATAACAATTATAGCAGTATTTATAGGCTTCCAACAAAAACCCTAATGGGCCTAGAAAAACAATTAAAGACAAAAACCCCAATGGGCCTAAGAAAATAAAACTGTCAAAACTTAAACCCTTCCGTTCGGGCCTAAAACGAAAGAATTGAGGCCCGTCACAGGCTGTCACGGGCGATGCCCGATGACGAGTGTAGATCTCGAAATTCCTTTTCCGGAAACATATTATAATAGTAATTCTAAGTTGTATGGCCAAAGTTATGGCCTGTTGAAGTTGCATCACTCAGAAACGTCGTTTTTCAAGGAAAATCAACGCTCGCTCGTCAACTGCATCAGCTGCTTTCTGCAGCTTTAAAAGCTGCTTTTGGAAAAAACTGTTATATACATGCTTTTTTAGAAAGCTGTGGTTTGAGGCTACGAAAAGTTGTCATATAAAAGTTTTAATTAGAGTTATTTGAGATTAATATCACACTGTTTGAATCTATTTTTTCAATGATACTTTTTTAAAAAGCAGACCGACAATAATCCCAAACTGACCCTAAGAGTCGATTAAGTATTCTAAGAGTCATATTGGTTTACGAAGAGTCACTTTGATATGGATATATAATCTTATCATTTTTGGGAAATTTTTTATATATATATATAGTTTTGAGGCTGTGAAAAGCTGTCACAGAAAAGTTTTAATTAAAGTTAGTTTAAGATTAACATCACAGTGTTTGAACCTATTTTTCCAATTATGCTTTTTTGGAAAAGCATACCGACAGCAATCCCAAACTGACCCTAAGAGTCATTTTGATATGTATATATAGTCTTATTATTTCTGAAAAATTGGTTTTTCCAATACATTTGGAGTTTTCCTCTTGATCGATTCCTTTTATCTTCACGCCTAATCTTGCTGCATCAGAGCATTCTAATGGTGATATTTTGGTCTTACAGATAGATTCTGAAGATGAAAAGCTATACAGCATCTTTCTGCAGAATGCAGAAACAGTTGCCCTGGTTCCTCCATGTGAAGGTATTTGGAAGTCTCACATCCTTCATTTGTTCTTGCCTTAGCTCTGAATATTCCAAATTAACTGCAGGACATCCACCTGGAGCAATTCCGGTGACCTCGTTAAAACTTGGGGATGGAGTCTTGTTGCGAATTCAGGGGGCGGCCCGTCATACTGGAATCGAAATCGAAGAATTCATTGTAGAGAACTAAACTGGAAAGGGTACCTATTTTACTACTCTCTCCGTTCTAAAATATATGACGTTCACTATAACCATTATTAAATTAATATGAGGAGAGAGAATGTTTTAGTAAGCAAGAAATAAAAGGTATATTAATATTTTTATTAGTTGTACTAATCATTCTTAATACTAGTGTATTTTCCTAAAACGTCGTTTATTTTAGAGTGGAGGGAATAGTTAAATTTATTCGTAAGAAACAATGCACACTGCCATTCTATAGAAGTTTCTTTATTTAGTGTCGTATTCTTTGGCAATAGTTCGATTTGAACTGTAAT
>CAOJCR013271908.1:0-10228 GCA_948330485.1 Euphorbia neoarborescens | reverse complement strand
AACATACTAAAAGAAGCAGAAGATCTTAATGGCAATCAATTTGGATATGAAGATTCATATGTTAGTATGAATTCTCAGTTATGTGACTTGGAGTCTGGTGAAGAAAATGATTGGAGAACCAAGGACTACTCACATCAAATGGATACATGTGTACAAGTTATGATTCAGAGACAGAAACACCAGTTATCAGTTGAGGTCAGTATGTTTGTTATAGATGCTTTTGAATACAATTGAAAATGCTAATGGCTGTTTCTTTATTTTGATTGTTCCTCTTGTGCAGCTCAGCAAAATTGATGCTCGAATAATGCGAAATGTAGCTGGAATGCAACAGTTGGAACTCAAACTGGAGCCTGTTTCTGCTCATGATTATCGATTGATATTGTTACCTCTGGTGAAGTCATACATGAGGGTTTGTATTAATAAGTTATGAGCAATTTTGGTGTCTCTCAAAATTTCTGGATACCAGCTCTCATTTTCTTTTTTGACAGGCACACTTGGAGGATTTAGCTGAAAAAGATGCTACGGAGAAATCTGATGCTGCAAGGGAAGCATTTTTAGCAGAGCTGGCACTTGATTCTAAGAAGAGTGCCCGTGGAGGAAGTGATTATTTGAGAAACACACAGGAGAAAGCAAAGGATAAGAAGAAGAACAGAGAGTTCAGGAAAATGAAAGATCCAAAGGTTTTAAAACTCTACTGCTTGATAGTTATCCAGTGTAATGGTTTTTTGATAGGTATAATGTAAGTCATGTTTTGTGATGCTATTCTTTCATAATCTCATATTTCAGGCTTCTTTTGGCAATGATCAGCGCTGGATTCGTGATGAAGTTGCTGAACAGGGGTATCTATCTTGATCTGACTTTGCAATTTTAAAATAGATGTTTCCATTACATTTTCTTCTATCATAGAATGAATTTCTATTGTGAGAACAGCCATTTAGTTTCACTGGTTTCTGGCTGCAGTTCGTATTTGGTTGCATCTGATGGTGGCCACCCGGATTCTGGCAATCTTGTTTTGGAAATTGGAGATCACTTGAAACAGCAGGAGGAAGAATTTAGACTTAAAATTGAGCTTGAAGCAGAGGAAAAAAAGCTAGAAGAAACTCTGGAGTATCAGAGACGAATTGAGAATGAGGCTAAGCTTAAGCTTCTTGCTGAACAGCAATTTAAGAAATCTAATAAAACATTTCCAGAAAATATGCCTGGTGAATTACATGATATCTGCTTGGATTCTGGTGCTGATAATGCCCACAAGCCATTGGTAAGCGTTAGATTTCCTATTCAGGGTAATGTAACGAGATAGAAATTGTGCCAAGACTTTTATACCTATTTGTGGAACAAAACATTCTTTGGTTGAATGTGAATAAGGGCCTGACAAACTTTTTCTTTCAGGAAAAGTTGATACGGAACAATGGATTTTCCAATAATGTAGAAATCTTTCAAATGGAAAACGACGTGGCATTGCCAGTGCAGTCTTCTTTGATATCCAGCACTCAAATTATTAGTGGTGCACATAACACAGAAGTAAACCAAGGTTGGCATCACGAAATTGAGCTTCTTAATAAGTATAGGTTTGTCTAGAATAATAAGATATTATTTTTTTGCAGGGTTGTCGGACGTAGTAGCTATAGAAGATGGCATTTTACCTTCCGACAGGCGCACAGGAAGAAGAGGTAGGCGGCATAAGAATTGTGGAAAATATCAACCAATTTCAACCGAAAAGAATAATGTTGAAGCTGGAAGTGGTATGTGTTATGTTCTGTTGTTGTTATTTTTTTGTTTTCATTTACACCATTATTAAACAGGCTACTTAATAATATAAGCGTTCAAGGACGAATTAGGAATGGCTTTTTTAATGTGATTTAACATGGTTGTTAGCATGTGATAACTGTTGATGTAAGTTTATCTTGCCTGCTAATTGAGATTTTATATTTAAAAAAATTGTTTTGAATTATAATTCCTCTGTTCTGCTGTTAGAAGTTTGAGATGTCATCCTCATTTAGTGACGTTTACTCCAGAGCTGAATGTAGATGCTCGTAAGGCGTTTTGTTCGACTTGTCCGATTTGGACCGATTTGGTCCGACTTGGACCGACTAATCGGTGATAAATCGGTCAACCGACTTATACTGACCGACTTGTGAAAATCAGATCGGTGTTGTAAAAATCACCGACTAGTCGGCCGACTTGTCCGATTTTTACAACACTGCACGTAACATGTTCTTTCATGGATGAAACTTGACCGTACATAGATGCACTGAAATGGATTTTTGAGAGGTTCTTAGCATACATATCTTTTGTTCCTGAAGTTTTCTGTGAATGTTGCTTTGTAGCATTTGCGATGGTTGAAAACTTATTTTGCTGTTGTAGCATTCATTCATGTTTTGTGAAATGTATATTTACCTACATCCCTCTAATTTTTCTGTATGATCTGTCTTTCTGCTTGTATTGTCTTACCTGTTAATATTGGTAATGATTATGAGAATTTCTAGACATTTAGACTCTTGAATGCTCAGTCGTGAAATTCTAACTGTTTTTTTCCTGTGTCTAAATGACCAGCTTCTCCTGATATGGATGACAGTGGGACTAAAAAATCGAGACCATTGCAATCAGAAGAGGATGAGGAAGAAAGGTTCCAAGCTGACCTTAAGAAGGCTGTACGCCAAAGCCTTGGTAAATTTCTTGGTGTTTTTCTTTGGCTGCTATTGTACCTTTTTCATTATATGTGGTGAAACTGGATATGAACCATAAGCTATATATGCTTATGATGCGTATCAGGTATTGTTTGGAAATTATAGGAGTATCATTGTGCTATACTTAAGACCCAAACGTTTGGAACTTTGTTTGTCCTTCTACATTGTTCATCCATTTATCTTGCCCTATATATATTTTTTCCTTGATATGTTTTATGTGCTTCTTCATTATGGGATTATCATGTGGTCTCTCCCTTTCTTGCGTTTAGAGTTCATGCTGCCATTTGATTTCTATACAAGTCTTAGTCACAGACATCAAGTATCCATGCTTTTGTGCTTGAAACCCGAAAACCAAACCGAATTATAATGATTTTTATAAAGAATTTTTAATTCGGTTTCATGGACGTTAAAATTCCTATTTTACCTACAAAAAATTGCCCACCAGTCTCCAACCTTGTTCCCCACCTACTTTTTAGTACCGGTTAGCCTTTTGTTGTATGATTTTATGATGTTTACTTCTCTCTCTACTCTCTGCCATTTCTCTTCTATCTTTAATTTATCCTCCAAATAATATTTATGTATTTCATATTCTTAGTTAAAAAAACCTCTATGTTCCTTGCTGGTTTCTATATATTAGCAACAAACATTAATATGTCTTCTCTCTATTACATGTCTTCTACTTTCCTCTGCTTTAAGGTTTCTATTTTTTTTCTTCTTCTTTAGCTTATTTTGCTTTTATATTATCATTTTGTTTTTCATTTTATGCTGTGGTTTTGTATAATCAGTGATTATTTGATGATTAATTTATTAACGATGTTGATTATCGAGTGAAGCAATAGGCGAATTAAGATGGTTGAATGCAACACAAACTGGAGTTTTTTTTTTTTTGGTTTTTTACTGAACCAAAACAAAACCGAACTGAAATTTTTTGGTTTGGTTCGAACTGAACCGAAGCTTATTCGGTTAGGTGTTCGGTTCTTCACCTTCAATAAAATTATTTTTTGGTTCTGTTCAGTTCGGTTCGGTTCAAAAACCAAACCGAGTTTTGCTCAACCCTACTTGAAAGAGAGAGGACTAAATTCTTCTCAGATTTATAAGTATCGTTTAATATGATTTCTAGTCTGTGTTTGCTACAATACTGGAAGAATTACAAAGAGAAGCAATTATGATAGTCCCAGTCACATTCTTTACCTGAGTTGATTGGGCCCAGATACACTTACACCAAAGCCAACGAACTCTACCCCAATGAGTTTTTGTCCAAGGATAACAATTTAACACTATACTTACCATTGTTAACTTAGAGCTCAGTTGGTACTCATATTCTGAAAACCAAATATTCTCTATCATATTATAATTAATGCACACTGCAGCCATTCTCACTCTTCTCAAACAATCCAGGAAACTGTTAGCTAGAGCTTCTTTTTATGCCAGTTGATTTGCATGCATCATTATTTAATAATTTAATTGATTCATGAAAGTGGAAGTCAAATGATTTGGTTTGGATCTGAAGTAAACCTGTGAAAGTCTCTCTTTCTGTTGGATGTGTTCATTTCATTATGCATTTATTGACTTCTCACTATCCTCTTGCGGCTCTTTTTCAAATACTCTTGTATTTTTAATATTAGATCAATGGAGCCCTCAACCAAGTGCTCAGATTTAGATAAATTATACCTTTTAGGTTCTTACACTGAAATAAATTTGAACCAACCTAAACATTTCATTTTTCTTTTCATGATCGTTGAATTACACACACAACTAATTCTTATTTATATGTGGACTCTGCAGACACATTCCAGGCACATAAAAAAACATCAAGTTTGCAAGTGGTGCAGAATATTCCCCTTGAAGTTAACAGTTCTGGTGTTTCACCAAATGAAGTTGCATATGATAATGTGAATGGAAATGATGCTGTTGGTTTGGGCCTTCAGAATAATGTTGGCGAGTACAATTGTTTTTTGAATGTTATCATACAGGTATACTGCGGGTTATAACTTTTTCCTTAACTGCAATATTTGTTTTATTAATGCATTTAATGTTCATGCCCATATCTTTTGTTTGCTGTTTCTTCTATAAGCTCAGTCCTTGTGGCATTTGAGGCTGTTTCGGGAGGAGTTTTTGAGTAGATCAACATCAGAGCATGTTCATGTGGGAGAGCCATGTGTTGTCTGTGCATTATATGAAATTTTCACTGCCTTGAGCATTGCATCTACAGATATGCGTAGAGAAGCTATTGCCCCGACTTCTCTGAGAATAGCTCTAAGCAACTTGTATCCAGATAGTAATTTCTTTCAGGAGGTAATTTTCAAGAACTTTGTTTCTACACCCTGCATGTTCTGGTTTGTGATCCATTATGGGGTTTGTATCATATACTCATAACTCAAGAATTCATGATACAGGCACAGATGAATGATGCATCTGAGGTATTGGAAGTATTATTTGATTGCCTTCATCGAGCATTTACTCCCGGTTCGGGGGTTTCTGATTCTGATTCAGCAGATAGCAATTGCATGGGGTCTTGGGATTGTTCAAACAATGCTTGTCTAGTGCATTCTCTTTTTGGAATGAATATTTTTGAACAAATGAATTGCTACAGCTGTGGTTTGGAGTCCAGACATCTGAAGTACACTTCTTTTCATCACAATATAAATGCCAGTGCCCTCCGAACAATGAAGGTTTGTGTTAGTGGTCAAGTTCTGTAACAATCACGTGTTACTTTATGGAGTGATCTTTAACTAGTCAAGTTGTGCAGAAATCTGTGCCTCTTACTTTATCTGAACATTCAGGTCATGTGTGCGGAAAGCTCTTTTGATGAACTTCTAAATCTAGTAGAGATGAATCATCAATTAGCTTGTGATCCTGAGGTTAGTGGTTGTGGAAAGCTGAATTATATCCATCATATTCTGACAACTCCACCACATGTTTTTACGACAGGTGATTTTTATAAGGAACAATATTTTGTAAAATACTTATTTGTAGTTCCCTCTCTAGTAATTGAAAATGATATGTGCACTATTTTTTTTTTTTTTTTTTTTTTATGGTGCAGTTCTCGGATGGCAAAATACATGTGAGACTGTTGATGATATAGCAGCAACACTGGCAGCTCTTGACACAGAGATAGATATCAGTGTACTTTACCGTGGTCTGGATCCCAAGAGCAGACACAACTTGGTTTCAGTGGTATGTATAGTTGATGATCCCAAGTTGAAGTATTTATTAGATAAATTGATCTTAATTGATATTCAACATTAATCGGACTGGGAATAGAAAAGTTTCTTTGTAGAGGGATTATTTTTATAGGGAATGAACGATAGAGAACTATCAAGGTTGGTGGAAAAATACTAGCTTTGCTTGAGACTCAGAGAGAGAGATAGAATTCAAAATGAAGTACATGAATTGGATGATTGATGAGTTTAGATTTGACCAATATGATTGATCACACATAGCATTGTCAAGGGGCGTTGGAAATGGAATGATGCATTTGTGTCCTTTGGATGCTGCTTAAGAATGATGGAAATCTTTGACTATGTTGTGCTCATAAAGCATCTAACTTGTAAAGTTTCATTCCACATTTCACATTTGGTTCCATCTAACTGCAGGATTTTGCAGTTTAATGGCTCATGAAGTTGAACTGCTTCCTACACCTAATTTAGAATTTATGAATTTCTTGATATATGTTGATGAAAAATGAGTGTCTTAACATGTTGTGAACCGAATTCAATTTCGAGCTTGAAAAGAAAAATTATCAGAAAAGTGTGCAGTTCACTTTATTGACTTGATTAATATATGGGGCAGACAGGCTTGTTATAGATTATCTGCTATTTTAGATAGCTTGCCGTCCAGTGTATATTCTAATTTCATTTGTTATTGAAGGATGAATTGTACAAATTTCTAGCTTTTCCTTTCCATAAACTTTGGCCACTTTGTGAATGATTGAATGCTCCTTCTTTTAGGTTTGCTATTACGGGCAACACTATCATTGCTTTGCTTATAGCCAGGAACAAAAGCGGTGGATGATGTATGATGACAAAACTGTCAAGGTAAATGCTCCTTTCATCATAAATCATGCAATTTAAACTGTTTGCATTTCTGTAATGTTACACTGTGTTGTATTTCTAGGTAATTGGTGGCTGGGCCGATGTTGTTTCAATGTGTGAAAGAGGGCATTTGCAACCTCAGGTTCTTTTCTTTGAAGCTGTAAACTAGTGGTTAGTGGAATTGGTCCAGTTATTTACTGCATAGAAAGCATTGAGTCCAGAATTGCTTCACATTTGATTGCTGGCTGTCTGCAGTGAGGGTTTTTTAAGATATTTATGCTTGCACGTTTACCATTTTGCAATTGAAATGGTAAAAGACACAAAATTCCTTTTGAAGGACTTTCAAGTTTTTGATACAAAAAAGAAAGCTGTGATATAAAAATGGCAGTTGTGTCATAATGAGGAGGTTTTGTAAGCCGAGCATGGTTTTCTCCTGGAAGAAACGAATGATAGAAGTGCATCAGGTGTAAATTTGACACTTGTGCATCTGAATACTTTTTGTCTGGGAAGGCAAAGATAGTCAGTCCATGGAGTTTTCTCTTATTTATTTCATGGATCTTTCCAATAACACGGCTTTGTTGAGAGCAGGAGCAGTAATTTAATGCATTGAAAGAACTTGCGATGCCTTGTGGTTGGCGGAAATAATGTCCAGTTGTTGCCGGGAGAGTATACTAATAGGTAATTAGATGTTGTAAGTGGGGAACGCAGTTGATTAGGTTCGAAGCTATATCTAGATGTCCCGTTTTCCAGAATTTTCCCCATTAGAAGAAACCCTGTATAGATCACAGCATGGCCCCTTTGTGTTGTCAACTCTTAGTATCCATCCAGCTTGATGCAAAATACAGATGGGGGGTATTAATATTAGATCCATACAGCTCATTATTCAGTTTCCTTTTTGATATTTTGCATATTCCTTTGTTCCTGTGCTGCATGCATGGTTACTTTCTTTCCTGATGGTGATGAAAAGCGGATTTTGCTATGGCTCAGTTCTTTGTTCTGCACTTCTTGATAACAAGTTCCCTTGGCACAACTGATATTTACCGTACTTTAAGTATGTATATTCTGATGATGCCCACCATTTACTGACTGATTTAATGCAGTATTTTTTTTAATCTTTTGATGTCTCTTATAATTAAGAATTAAGGGTAAAAATTAGTTGTTGCTGTCTTAAAATTTGAAAAATTGTGACTAGTGTGTTGGTGTTTGAGATGAGCAACAATGGCATCGGTACCGAACTTGTTATTGGATACTGATTTACTAAAAGGTTTTTTTGGACTGGAGAGAAGTTCTGTACTTGCTGTAATAACTGCAAAGTTATGAAAACAGTAGTTTTCTTATATTTTGACTGACAGTTAACTAAAAGTTTGACTCATTCGAAAATCATATTATTCGACAAGTAGAAAGAGAACCATTTTGCAAAGTAAGTTAGTGTTCATATCCCGAAGCAATTGAAGTTATTAATGCTGAAAGGTAGAACATTTGTGTAATTTGAATAAGAATCAATTTCTAGAACTTTATAATAGGGTGCTGTGAATTTAACTGAAATTTGAAGCCGGGAAATGGGTTGATCAGAACCGAAATTTTATTGATTGCATATATATTTCTCTAGAATTAACGATGAATAATATATCATATACAATTAACTATACAGTACATTTAATTTTAATCCTGAAATTTCACATTTATTTAAATATATAAACACTAAATTGTTTTCCATGAAATTTGTGGTTACTGGATTGTGAATTTGCACGAATTAACCAGTTATAAACACCCCCTACCCCAATGTTGATATACTCAATTTTCTGTTTTTGAAGAATATGTTGCCATCATGAAAACGCCCACTGCAATTATCCTTGCATACATTATACATACTTGAAATTCAAATTCAGCTATACATAAATCTAATAGCATTTAAGAAACACGTGACACAAGACAAAATTTGAGGGAAAAAAAAAGGTAAGAAAAGATCAAAGGTAGAATATATGTGCAAATAACAAAACTAGATGAGATGGATTTTGACTTTGTAATTCAACTGGCTACCCAAAAATAGGAAAATTTTTAACTCCTGACGTCTTGAATTGTAACTAACTCTCTGTCGCATCTTACTCATCTTTCCACCAAATTCGGTCTGTGTCCTTAGTTTTTTTATGCCACAATTAGTCATCGTCTTTTTTTATATTAAATTAACTTTGAATTCTGGACGGATCAGAAAATCAAAACTCTGTTAATTAGGATGGGTTGATATTAGCGTTCAACCAATTGAACTAGTCCAGTAATCCAATTAATCATTGTATTTGTTCCCACCAATTTGTCTCAACTTTTATTGTCACCGTTAAAATAGGTTCAATGGAAAAGTCTACTTAGTTATATTGTTTTTTTTTTTTCATTTTATATTATACTGCATTAAGATAATGTAAGTTCAATTAATTAATTGAGTGAAGTAATTGTAAAAAAAAAAAAAAAATAACTGCCGTAATATCTATTCATGCCCATCAAATCCGCTGATATCATACCAGAAATATTTTTAACCTTAAGCCATTTCAGTTTTCAACAATTTGCACACACTTCTTCTATCTTTTTTTTTTTTTAAAAAAAAAAAACTTTTAAATTTGATTTTAATTTATGAGATCAAGAAAAGCAAACATTTGCTTGTGTCTCTAGTAAAATTTGCAAGTGGGAAAATTTGTATTCCGAAGAATTTGATGTTTGAAAAACATGACCCTTAAGGGCAGCAGCAGCCAAGCCTGTGCTGCTTGCAAATACCAAAGAAGAAAGTGTTCTTCAGAGTGTCCTTTAGCTCCTTTTTTCCCACCTGATCAAACAAAGATGTTTCAGAATGCACATAAATTATTCGGTGTAAGGAACATTATTAAGATCATCGAAAATCTCGATGCAATGCAGAAACAAGAAGCTATGCGTTCTATTATCTATCAAGCTTACATTCGCCATAGATATCCGGTACACGGGTGTTTGGGTGTGATCACCCAGTTGCAGCTGCAGATTTTACAGATAGAACAAGAGCTACATGCTGTCAACACCAAGCTCGAGATGTACCGGCAACATCACCATATTACTTCTCAATTAGTCTTAGAAATGGCTCCTCCAAATATTAATTCGTTTAATCTTTTCGGTCCCACATTGCCTGTTTCACTTCACCATTCCTCTTCTTCTAAGGACTCTTTATGGCTTCATCATCCCTATGCTACTGCTAATAATACCAGTTCAATTCATTCTCAGACTCTACCAATCCAACAAGCTACTCAAGATTATGATGAGATTTAATCCCTTTTTCGATACGCTCGACAATAAGCGGTCATATATTGATTATAATAAAGAGGGTTACGAACAGTCGAGGTATTTGTTTTCTGTTATTTATCACAGGTTATCAGTTTAGTAGTTTGTTTAAGTTTGTGATGAGTATTTTATGTTGTTGTCTGTCAGTTTGGAAGAATCATTGAAGGATGCAGTGGAATCTATTGAGAATGTAGCTGAGAAGGAATTGAAAAA
>CAOJCR013270788.1:0-11010 GCA_948330485.1 Euphorbia neoarborescens | reverse complement strand
CGAGTAAACAGTTGAAGCTAGTAATTCAATTCAGTGATTTAGATTTACCAGCAAATGGAAATGGCCATATTATGGCCTATTTTTAACAGTGAAAATATTAGATAGAGATATGCCTTATGTAATTGTGGATGACGAATCTGCTCTGAATATCTATCCATTAAAGGTCTTTCCTTACGTAGGTTTAATTGAAGAAGCTCTGCCTTATGTAATTGTAGATTATGAGTCTGCTTTGAATATCTATCCATTAAAGGTCTTGCCTTACGTAGGTTTAATTGAAGAAGCTCTCCGTAGGAATCAAACCATCATTTGAGCCTATGATGATAGTAAAAGGGTTGTGATCGACACATTTAAGATGAAAGTTAAGGTAGGGGAGGTAAATCCTGTAGCTAAATTTACAGTAATCAATATACTAGTTACCTTCTCATTACTTCCAGGATGGTCGTAGTTTCATGCATTGAAAGTTATTCCTTCTATAGTTCATCAAAAAAATAAATATACCTATGAATGGAAAGATAATGACTTTACCAGTTGAAGAAGAGTCTGTGGTTAATACTGTGGGGGAAACTGATATACCAGCTTATGGGTTACAAATAGCTAAGGCAAATGTCCGTAAAAAGGAGAAAGCTAAGTTTGATGCTCAAATTCCAACATGGATTCATAAGTACCTAGCTAAGAATGATTTCACCTTGGGAAAGGGACTTGGAAAGAATTTACAAGGCGTCCCGACCTTTGAGATTGATGTAGGATAAAGGCATTTTGGTGGAATTAATTATACTGGAACAACTGCCAATAAGTGGAAGCCTCTAGGATTTGGAGACCTTTACTAGAGTTGTTGAAGAGGTATATCATGGGCTGCCTAAGTCGATGGAAGTGGATGGTATGACAATGCCTGGTTTTGAGATCTTCAATGATGTGATTAATTATGGTACTGGATGGTCTGAACTTAATGGGTTGGAGATAATTCTGGGAATCCAAATGGATATTGCCACTGTGGAAGATGAAGAAATGGAACAAGTTGAAGAAGATTTTCAAAAATTTGTCCAATTTTTTAGTGCGTTGGCTTGGGGAAAAGTGAGACTTCAAGCTTCATTAAAGAGAAAGCTCACAAGTTCCTACAAATTCCGAAGCCTCGAGTTAATGATTAAGAACAATTTCCATGATGTTGGAACATAAAGCATAAGATGATGTTGTTGAAGACCTCTCGCGCATTGGAGATGATATTATTTATGATACTTCTTCTATTTCTCATTTCAAGAATTAGACTTTTAAAGCCCTTAATACAATAAATTCCCATTTTTCTTACTTGTCTGATATGTTTCCTAACGGTTTTGTGCACTCATTTAAACATTTATCCAATGTTTTTAGCATTCATA
The DNA here is from genome assembly GCA_948330485.1 of Euphorbia neoarborescens. Lineage (NCBI taxonomy): Eukaryota > Viridiplantae > Streptophyta > Magnoliopsida > Malpighiales > Euphorbiaceae > Euphorbia > Euphorbia neoarborescens. Next base: position 9,637 of record CAOJCR013270788.1, on the reverse strand, counting down.
ACACATCATTGCATAAATTTAATCCTTGAATAATAGATGAGCCAAAATAGATATATATCTCATCTGACTTATTCCCTGATGAAAAGAGAGAAATTGAAAATATATTAGTAAAAAATTTTCAAGCATTCACTTAGTCATATAAAGACATGTTGGGAGTAGACCGGGGGATAGATAAACAAACTAGCCTATAGATGTAAAGTTCACACATATAAAACAAAATTTCAGATGCCTTCAACTAGAATGGGCTAAAATATTGAAGGACAAGGTGTAAAATAGTGAGATGCTAAGGTGTTGGATGTAGTCCCTTCTCTAACTTGGTTAGCCAACATCGTTCCTATGCCAAAGAAAGAAGAAAGAGTTAAGGTCCGTATGGATTACTGGGATTTGAATAAAGAATCTCCTAAGGATGACTTCCCATTACCTTATATCGGCATCTGGATGGACAGTATGGATCGGTCAACAATGTATTCTTTCATAGACTGGTTTTCAAGATACAACTAGATTTTGATGGATAAGATTGAAAAGATGAAAACTTCCTTCATCATAGAATTGGGAACATAATGCTATTGAGTCATACTATTAGGGTTAAAGAATGTTGCGGTACCTATAAGAGGGCTGTGATGACTTTATTACATGACATGATACATAAATAAGTGGAAGTATATGTAGACAATATATTGGTAAAGACGGATGATCATCTACAGCACGCTGAGCTATTAGATTGATTCATGACAAGAATTGAAAAATTCAACCTCCGCCCGAACCCGAAGAAGTGTGTATTTAGAGTTACCTCTAGTAACCTATTAGGCCATATGGTGAGCCAGCAGGGAATTGAAATGGTCCCTGATAAAATTAAAGATCAAAGCTATTCAGGAAACTCCCACACCCAAAATAGAAATGGAAGTTAGATCATTTTTGGGATCACTACAGTATGGGAGTCGCTTCATTTCTAAGTTAGCTACTGTATGTGAACCAATTCTAAAACTTTTAGAAAAGAACCAACCTATTGAATGGACACCAGATTTCCAAATAGCCTTTGAAAAAATCAAAACCTATCTCTCAAACCCACCAGTACTTCAATCAACTAAACCTAAAAAACCATTAACCTTATATCTACATAAAGAAGAAATTTTTGTATGAGCAATGTTGGTCCAAGAAGATGAATATTACCATGAATTTCTGATCTATTATCTCAATAAAAAGCTTATGGATTATGAGAGTTGCTACAAAATAGTTGAGAAGACTTGTGCAGCAATGGTTTGGTTAATAAAGAAGCTGAGACATTATTTCCAATCCTATCAAATCATTGTTGTAGGAAAGGTTAACCCAATGAAGTATCTATTTGAGGCCACCAGCATTAGATGGAAAGGTTTCAAGGTGGCTACTTTTGTTGTCAGATTTCGATATAGTCTATATCACTTAGAAAGTCATCAAAGGTAGAACCATGGCAGATTTCTAGCACAATAACCCATTAAGTCTGATTATATGGAAAGTCTAGATTTCCCTGATAAGCAGCTGGAAAAATTGATAGCTGAACAAGGGTAGTGGTTCATGTACTTTAATAGAGCTGTCAATAAACATGAGCTAGTTCTCGGCGCATTAATTGTGACTCCAGAAAGGGAAGGAATTCCATTTTCCAAACGATTGGAATTTTTAGTCACCAACGATGGAGTGGAATATGAAGCATCCTTATTTGGGTTGGACACATTGATCAGTTTAAAATCCACTGATATTATCATGATCAGTTACTCTTTATTGGTCATCAAATAAGGTGGGGGTGAGTGGGACGTTCTTATAATGGGAAAGATTCACAGATTTCAGAAGTGTGAGATATGACACATGCTATGGGATGAAAACCAGATGGCAAAGGCCCTAACAACTTTGTCATCCATCTTGGAAGGCCCATTAATTAACTCAATGAAACCATTGATCAAGGAAACATCCAACCTACTTTGAATGCGGTCATAGATGGTAATAACAGATGATGAAAAGCTATGATATTTCCATATTCTGTAGTTTTGGAAAAGGGGAATACCCAGAGGGAGCTACTAGATCAGAAAAATCCACTATCAAGAGGTTGGCAGCAAAATTTTAATTTTTCAATGGAGAACTTTTCAAGCTCACATATAATGGGATACTATAGAGATGTTAGGCAGGGGAAAAAGCAAAAATTATTATGCAGTAACTACATTAAGGATTGAGTGAAACTCATATGAATGGGATAGCCTTGACCAAGAAGATAATTGGCAAGGATATTTCTTGCTAACTATACAACAAGATTGTATAATGGAAGTTCCAAAATGCCATGAATATCAAATATATGGCAGCTTGCAACATTTATCGCCCATCAAGCTTCAGAGCCTTCTACTCCTTGGCCATTCTCGGTATTGGGGATAGAAGTTATTTTCAAGATTTCCTTACAACTTTAAATGGCGGTGGACTACTTCTCAAAATGGGTTGAAGCCGAATCACTCACCAAAATTACCACCAAGACAATGGCCATGTTCATAGCCAAGAACATTTTTGCACTGTATGGCATACCTCTTCATGTGTTAACCAAATATGGAGTTCAGTTCCAAGGTGAAATAGTAAAATTACTAATGGAACATGGTACTGAGAAACACAGGTCCTCTCCTTATAGGATATAGGTAAATAGGGCCGTTAAGGATGCCAATAAGATGATCAAGAACATTTTAAGCAATACTATTCCTACCTACAAAGATAGGGCATATAGTTACCATTAATTTTATGGGGATATCCGACGAGTGTCAGAACACCAACTAGAGAAAATCCATATAACCCAGTTTATGGAATGGAAGCATTTATCCCAATTGAGCTACAGGTGACATCGTTAAGGGTTGTATTGGAAGCAATGTTTTCAGATAAAGAATGGGTTTGTGCTCGGTATGAAAAACTTTATCTTATTGATAAAATGTGATTGAAAGAACTAGACCATCTCTAAATGTGCTAGTAGAGGATGGCCAGAGTATACAATAAAAGGGTGAGAAGTCAAAAGCTGCCTTTAAAGCCCAAAGATTTGGTGATCAAACAACTGAATTTTGTCAATACAGATGTGCACAGAAAATTTAAACCAAGCTGGGAAGGTCCTTATATCATCAAGAAGGTACCCTCAAAAGGCAGGGTAATGATAATGGATCTTGATGGTAACAAATTTGTTAATCCCATTAACCAGGACCTTTTGAAATGCTATATAATATAAAAAGTGCAAAGCCAAAAACCAAAAATATGGTTTAGGAAAAAGTGAGATGAAGGAGTGAAATGGAAAATTGAAAAGGACATTTCACGATAAAGGATAAGTTTGTATGGACCGTATCATTTTCTCATTGTATAGTTTAAATTAAATTCATTAATGAAGTGTTAGTTGCTCGATATGTTGTTTGATTGGTTATGATGAATGCATGAGAACCATTTTGAAATAATCATTATATTAGAGGAATTAGAATACATGTTTCATAAACATCAAATATACGTTATCTTTATATACTAAAAGTTCTGATGCTCATAAAAATCTGATGAGCTGAAAACCCGAAAAAGGGTGGTTCATGAAAAATTTAGGTTTTAAGTTTGTTCTCTTGTAAATATCATCATAAGCAGAAGAAACTAATAGAAAGCAATGATTTGTAAATAGGAGCATATGTATATATGGCTAGAAGTTTAAATACAATCCTAAAAGTCTACTGTGCAATGTAAATAAACACATAATCTATACAGTCTATGCTTCAGGCTCATCTATCTCGGTATCTAAGCCCAACCCCTTAGCCCCCTCTGGCGGGATAATAGCTTTTGCATCGCGTCTTCACTGGGCTAGCTGAGTAAGATCCACGCAAACCCTTACATCAGAGATCGAATCTGCAAAATATCCGTAGCACGAGTAGCCCCTAGATGGTCAATCTCCATATCCCGAGCTGCCACCTCTCCTCTCATTTTATTAACCTCAGCTTGTTGCCTATCAATCTCCATCTATAAAAATTATATTTTACAAATGGTTAATCATACATACATAAATACATACATGCATTTATATGATTAATTGTGGATAAAATATATAGGAATAAAATACTACCATAGTGGCATTCTCCCAAAGGATATAATCTCGAAGAGACATACCTATCATAGCAACACAAAATAGCTCCTCATAGGTGGCCTACATAAGTGAGTCACAAATCAATATCAAAAGATAAACGGTGAACAAAAGAAAAAAAAAAGCAAAAGAGGAACTCACATATGGGGCTATCGACTCAGTCAGTTGGATTGATGAGGGTAATATAGAGGCACATAAAGGCATAAGAAGTGTCGATCCTCTTTAGATAAAACTCAAAATCTAAGAGAGTAGCCAACTCGGTAGTCTAGATAATGGAAGCAACTGGAGCAGCGCAGGCAATGGCAGTATTAATTGGGACCTTAACAGAAATTGATGTCCTGGCCCACATATGTCTATCAATAGCCCTCACTTGAGGGGTACCATCTGTAGCTGGGGCCAAGTGATCATCACTACTCACACTCAGATTAACAGGCATCCCTAGGGCTCGTCTCTTACCTAACTTTTATGGAAAAGATAAGATAAGTGAAAAAATATCGATATCAATAAATAACACATGGTGAAAATAAATATACAAAAATAAGGGAAGAAGTATACCATATGGCTAGGAGGAAGCAACTAGGATAGAATCTCTCTATAGTCACCCTCGACAGACTCTGCTATGTAGCATATCCCATCCAAGATTTTCGGGAGCTCCTCTCCCGATAAATGGAGCAAGAAAAGTATACTAGGGAGAGGACGAGGAACTGGTCAAGCCCTATATCACCAATCATGTACCTAGCCTCAACACTAGTAGCAAGGACTCTATGTGATGTATGGCTCTAAGGAACCACAATCAGCTGACAAGAAATAGGAGGAGACAAATCAAGTTAAATCTAAAATATGGTGATTATATTTTATAAACTAACTATTTGTGACCTGTGAATAGGTCATGTTGCACAGCCGTCACATATGACCTCTCTATCTTGCTTTATTGAGGACCACTCCTAGTTCTAATAAGCCACAACTAGAACCTTATTATGATTCAATACTACCTCCTGCTTTGCTCTAAGGATGTCTCTCAGAATATGAGGGTATAATAGGTTTGACAGAGGATATCTCTCATCCAATTCTTCTTCCACACCTTGAAGAGAATCTACAAAGTAGGAAGTAGAACTAAGTGAACATCACTACCCCTAATGGGGAAGAGCACTATGGAGAGAAATGTCAGTAAGAAGGCTCTACAATATAGCTTTGGAACTCCATCGGCACGTGTCATCTAGTGCCGCCTCAACACTGTGCATAAAACTCACCCTGATAGCAGCCTCATCCTGATCATCCTATAGGTACTCCAGCTCATAGTCACCAGGGGGTAAAGTCCTCAGCGAGTTGTTGAATGAATGGTGGACATAGCAAAAGGTAACATCATTATAGCTACGATATTCGATGGGCATATAGTCAGCATGTTGCAACAGATGGAAAGTGTGGGTGATATCGCTCCATCTCTCCACTAAAGCGCCAAGTTCCTCAAACGAGGTCTTTTGCTCCTTAGATTTCATTAGAGAGATGAGATCTAAGAAGCCTGTAGATCGAAAAAAGGCTATGATACCATCAGGTAGAGTGACAAACCATATAGCCACCTTTGACATAGAGTTGCAAGTCATGAACATCACGTCCTCTAAGAAAGGGGAATAAAAATTTGAGGTAATTATATTGGCATTAAATTGTGCTAACTTCACTAGGGGCATTTTTACTTTTGGGTTTGCTTATTTATTCTTAATTAAATTTACACAAGTAATGGTAATTTATAGTTCAGTTAAGATACTCGCTATTTTAATTGTGTTCAAATTATATGTGCAAGGAGATAAAAAACTATTAAAAGTTATTGTAGATAAAAATTATAGTAGTACGACCATCCCTATAGAAGATGAGCCATATTTGTGGAATAAATTTTCATGGTTTCAAATTAGATATATGAATATACTATAACTGAGGATTACCCCATGGATATATTATAGCTTTAATGATACCACGACTTTCACTTTGTCATGGTTATACAACTTATGTATACGGCTACACCTATAGCCAAACGGTTATGTTAAATCTATGCTAGAGATTAAAGGCAAATGAGGAACACCTTAACCTTTACATCTGTATGGGTATAATTATACCAACCACGGTTATGGTTATAGCCATAGGCTTGACCCATAGTCGTACGGCTTTCACCTTTAGAAAATAAGAAATTGAAAATTCTATCAATCATGTAATTCAGACCTATCTATTGCATTTTCTGTAGTCTTAAAGGTCGAGAGGTGTCCTTAGCAAGTTTTTATATGCTTATTTTGACCTAAAAATGTGTCTAAGTTTGAGTTCAATCGAAACCTAAAGTTTTCTAAACCCCTAGGATTTTTTAATTCAAAAGGTTTTGATTTTAATATGGGTTTTGAAGTAAATATCCCTCGATACGGTGGCCAATAGATGAAGTTTGGCTAAATTTAATGCCAAGATACATGGTTTCTTATCGGAGACAAAATCCAGTGGAATTCGAGATGAAATCAATTGTTTCTGGACAATCCTAGGGTAGGATATCACTCAAGAGTGGTTTCTTGTTATTCCTCTATCCCTTTTCAACATTTTGCTTAGGATTTAGAGGATTTGAGAACATTTTTTTGTTTTGGATACTCTATCGTTAGAGAAAATAACTATCGAGGAAAAGTGTTTTCTAAAATTTTTTATAGGTTTAACAACTAATATTATATCCCCACAATTATAGCTATAGTCATACGACTATAAGAAAAGGTAAAAGGCAATTTTCGATTTAATGTATATTAACTGGTGTAGATATAACTGTAACAATCTGCACGACTATACATATATCTTGGTGACTATGGTATAATCCACTCGGATATATATATATATAAGTCAATGCCTGTAAAAAGTTTTTCTATGAATTTTCTTTCCGAATTTGTGATATAACTTGATCTTGAGACCACAAGAAAGGTGGGCCTCTATTTTCATTTTGCAGGGGTAAGTCTCAGTGAGATAAATTAGTCAATCCACAAATCAAAATACAGAGAGAAAAAAAAAAGAACTGGAGAAATCACATCAAATCATCTTTGGTCTAGGGGTCTTTCTTGTGTAAGATTTTCTCTACACTTAAATCGTCTATGATACGCTGTAATAGTAGATTCAATTCATGTAAGATTGACTCTACATAGAGGATCGGACCCGTGTAAGGCTCGCTCTACTTGGATAAATGATGTTGTATAAGATTCACTCGATACGAATAATCTTTCTCAAATCATATATGATACGCACTGCATGTAGAATCTTTCAAGTAAGATTTGATCTATATAGAGGATTAGACCCATTAAGACTCGCTTTACATGGATAAATAGTTCAGTATAAGATTTTCTCTATACGGAGAATCTTTCTTAAATCGTTTAAGATTTTCTCTACACATAAATTCTTTTCATGTAAGATCCACTCTATATGGATGATCGAACCCATATAAGACTCGCCCTATGTGAATAAACAGTCCTATATAAGATTCACTCTAGACGAAGAGTCTTTCTTAAATTGTGTAAGATACACTCTACATATAGATTCTTTTCATGTAAGATTCACACTACATGGAGGATCAGACTCGTGTAAGACTCACTCTACAAGGATAAATGGTCTTATATAATATTCACTCTATATGGAGAATCTTTCTTAAATCATGTAAGATACGCTCAATAAGTAGATTCTTTTCATGTAAGATTCGCTCTACTTGGATGATAGGACCTATGTAAGACTTGCTCTAATGAATAAACGGTCCTATATATAAGATTTGTTCTATATGGAGAATCTTTCTGAGATCGTGTAAGATACATTCTACATGTAGATTCTTTTCATGTAAGATTCACTCTATATAGAGGAACGAACCCGTATAAGATTTGCTCTACGTGGATAAATGGTTCTGTATAAGATTCACTCTTTACGAAGAATCTTTCATAAATCATGTAAGATACACTCTACGTGTAGATTCTTTTCATGTAAGATTCGATCTACATGGAGGATCAGACCCATGTAAGATTCGCTCTACATGATAAATAGTCCTATAGAAGATTCACCCTATATGGATAATCTTTCTTAAATCATTTAAGATAAGCTCTACATATAGATTATTTTCATGTAATATTCGCTCTATATAGAGGATCAGACACCTGTAAGATTCGCTTTACATAGACAAATAATCATGTATAAGATTCATTCTATATGTAGAATCATTCTTAAATTGTGTAAGATACACTTTGCACATATATTCTTTTAATATAAGTTTCGCTCAATATAGAGGACCAAACCCATGTAAGATTCACTCTATATGGATAAACGGGCCTATATAAGATTCCCTCTATATGGAGAATCTTTCTTAAATCATGTAAGATATCCTCTTTACGTAGATTATTTTCATGTAAGATTTTCTCTATATGGAGGATCGGACATGTGTAAGACTCACTCTATATGGATAAACACTCATGTATAAGATTCACTCTATATGGAGAATCTTTCAGGTAAGTATCCTTCACTCTTTCCATCGTGTTTCCAAATTCAGTCACTAGATTCGGTCACATAAAGATAAGTCTATAAGGACAAGAATTTTCCCCAATCTATGATGAATTAGCGAAAGCTAACCTATTATGCCAAGTTTATTTTCTTCTAATTCTTTCCATGTGAGAAGTTCAATGGAATGAAAAATCTGAAAAGGTCTCTAAAACCCAAGTCAAATGATAGAAAATGATTAAAATAATAAAGTTAAAGAAAAGTCAAATCTATACATGGATATAGACTATATCCACATGGGTGTAGTATACAGTCGTATGGGTATAGCTTATAACTAGGAATGCATGGGAAAATTCTTAACTAGTACATGAGTGCTTATAGCAGTACGACTATAATACACGGACAGAATCAGAGAATTTAATTCTGAATGAAGCTCAAAAGGAAAAGGGATCCTATGTAATTAGGAGTCTTTTTCCAAAGTATTTAAGGGTTTTTTAACAGAACCCCTAGGGGGAAGCTTTTGGGAGAAATCAAAGAGAAAAAGAAAGAAAATCTACAGAGAAGGAAGAAGGGAGAAAAAGCTAGAGAGAAAAGAAGAGAAAGAATAACAATGGAGCCAGGAATTAACGAAGGATTGTTTAGATTGCATGATTATCAGTTATGTTAGTCTAGATATAACCTATAGTCGGACAAAAGGTTGAAGAAATTTGAACAGTATTAATATTCAGTCTTCAAAATTTGGACCATATTAACTTAAGGTCGCAAGACTACATATATACTTGCACGAGTATAACCCCTAGCTGTGCAGTTTTATTTTGGTCTAAAATGTTAGATTTGATTCAGATTTTGCTGTATTAGTCATCCATATTTGAATGACATGATATATCCATATCCGGATGGATGTTATTTATAGTTGGATGAATTAATTAGATCCGAAAGAAAATGTTGTTTGTAAGTTTTCATTCGTACAGAAATAGTCGTACTACTATATTATACCCGAGTATATCAATTTATAGTTGCACGGTTATTTTTTTATTAACAGAACATTTGTAT
>CAOJCR013268160.1:0-13064 GCA_948330485.1 Euphorbia neoarborescens | reverse complement strand
TCAATGAAAGAGATCCACATGTAATTTGTTTTATTGAATGCTAGTCTCTTTCTATAAAAATGTTTGGCATAAAGTTTATGATGACACCCAAATACACATGGCTCTCCGGAGTCAAGCAATGGATAGTCAGCCGATCCAGATGACTAAATTTTGGATAACCAAGCCCGGGTGATGGGTACCAAATACCGACTAGCCAAGTTCAAATGTTAAGAGCCATATCATTTGCAAGGGGCAGAGGATGGAGGATCTGCTACTTCAGATGGATCGATGGATGGGCAAAAGTTTTACATAACTAAGTCTAGGTGTTGTAAGTGATCAGCCACCAGTCGGTTCTATTAGTGCAAAGGTAGCTAACATCTAACAAACACAGTATAGGGGTCGAGCGCTACGGTTGAAGACATCTGGATACGAACGATAAAGTGTGAACAGTACAATTAATGTTGTAGTCAGGTGCATTTAATTTAGCAGTTAATGTCAGATCCAAGTACGGCTAAGAGATAGAGAAGAGAAAGAGATAGTAGTCAAATAGATCACGATTGTATCCGGTACACAAATGAAAAAATATACAAGGATGGTCGAAGTGACTCATATCATGATGACTCCCAAAAAAAGAGAAAAAAATTCCCTAAAAGAAAGCTACCCCAAAAAGAACTTCTACCAAATTGTCAGCTGCCAAAAGGAATGATCCCCCTGCCCATAACGTCCTCGTCCTTTTTTTAGCCAAAAAGAATTAGCAAAACAAGGGACCTGCTCCTAGCTATATATAAGAAGAAAGGTAAAAGGTAAGTTAATTGTTCCATACACAACTTATTTTTCTCTAAGTTTTCTGACTTAAGCATCGAAGTAGAATTATCCAGGCAACTCAGCTCCAACTTCTTTGTTTTACAGGACATTTAGATCATCTGACAGTTGTGAAGGATCTCAGTCACCGACAGTCTCACCGGTGCTATCATTTGGTGCGATGAGCGTGGAACCACTATTAGCCATGGATCATAATGTATTGAACTCAAACATCGGTGCTTCTGGTAATCTCATGGTTGGGCCAATCTTAATAAGCTAGTATATCAAATCCATCTATGACAGTTCAGGGCATAGTTTCTCACTACGACATGGTCCTTGAGCATGTAGAGGCACTCCAACAATCACTTTTGGCCTTAGCGCCCTTATCTTCGAGATCAATATTGGAGGTACAACCTCCTGATGTAGCGACCATTGACACTTGGTGTCCCTAGTTCATAGGCATTATGTCTTTTATATATTATACATTTGTTGAATACTTTGTATTATATATACATTAAGTGTTATTGAATAAAGGCATGAATATACTTATTTTATATCTTATGCTATATGTAGTAATTAGTAGAGTATCGATTGATTACAATCATAAATTATTAGATCACAGATTTATCCTAGATCATGAAAATGAATAGGAATATAAGCCTATGCATTGGTTGATTGTATGGTAACTAAGGATGCAGGTATATGTGGACCTCATATGGGACTGGATAGATCCATGGTAATATCGTTATAAGTGTTTCTTGAGTAAGATTTATTTTATCCTTAGACCTGAGAGCATTATAATATAGCATGAGATTTCATACGCTTTGACATACACCTAACGGGTCCATAAAAGAATTCTAATTATGGGTATGATTGGATGGACCAGTGAATATGTATGTGTTGATAGTGTTCGATGGAATTAACACTTAGCACCTACTGAGATGATATCACTAACTACTTGGTGGAACCTGAATGAGTTGGGTACTCATTTGTCTTTACAATTCATTCTAGACTAGGGAATTGATAGTAGTGTGAGATGACGAAGTCATGCCTCTTACTATATATCACTCTAGATATCAGCTAGTAAGGGTTAATACACGAATAGCTACAAGGATGGATTTTATCCTTTAGAGATGCTATGAGTTGTCTTAATTGGGGCCTACTATAGTTTGCTAGAACCTAATAGTAGTATGTGGGTCTTGTGTCTACTGCTAACATAAAGACAGTCCCATATGATCTTGCACATAGATCTTCTAGCTTCGGATTAGTTGGTCAATGAGTCAAGAAAGAATTAATTAAATAAATATGGATTGAGGAAATCATATTTAATTTAATTAACAATTAAATATGATATATTTAATTAATGTATTGCATAGTGTAATTAATTAATTAAATTATATACTATGATTAATTAATTAAATTAGTTACACATAATTTTAGTTTATTTAGTTTATTCTGAATTGAATTTAATTAGTTTATGTGCAATTGGAATTAATTAGATTTTAATTAAAAAATCTAATTATGCAATTGACATATTTTATTAAATTATTTCATAGTTAAATTAACTAATCGATTTATGGTAAAGTAAAATTGAGAATTAAAATATAATATGTGAAATTTATTTAATGGGCTATGGAATTAATTTTTAGGCGGTTGAATTTAATTAGACCGATCAAAATTAATTAACACTGCGGAACGAAGTTGAAACTTTCTAGAACCTAGTGGAACACATGTTTTACATAGTGTTGGACTAGAATTAGGAGTATAATTTCAGAATAGGAATAAAGAAGGGAAATTAGGTCAAAGTTTTGTGAGTCTGCATTTCTCTCAGTAAAAATAGACAGAAAATTGCTCTCAATTCCTCTGCCAAAATCATGATACTCGCCTTCCAAGATTCGACCCCGCTAGCACGGATCCAAGCTGAGAGAATATCGCGCATCTGACTTTGGTATAATCTCTAATGGACTCTGTAGCAGTCTCTAGAATAGATAGAAATTATAAGCTCCTTTTGGATCAATTTAATTTTATGTTTCTTCTACCCCTTTCTATTCCATATTGATAGAATATTAATTAGATTTGTCAGATTTGTACTATCCGATCCTTAGGGATTGAATCCAAATTGCTATTTCCATTGCACCTGATGAATTTTAAGGCCGCTTTTGATCCCCAACACAACTAGGCCCAAGGAGTTACCCTCCTTATCAAGCTGGAGCACAAGTCATGCTTGCAGCTCCACCAGTAATACATTGAATAAATTGTATGTTTTATTTTTCAACTATTGTCATCTATTGTGGAAGGGGTCGAGCATCTCCTCCTCTCTACCTTATTATAGCCATGGAGGGTTGATCATCTCCCTTTCATTGGTTCTTTGGGCGGTCATAAGGCAGATGGAATTTCCCTCCTTACTGACCCATATATCGCTAAAGATATCAAGCATCTCCCCCTCTCTACCTTATTATAGACATAAAGGGTCGAGCATCTCTCCTTCATTAGTTTTTAAACGATCATGAGGCGAATGTCATTTCCTCCCTCACTGACCCATCTACTGCTGAAGGGGTCGAGCATCTCCCCCTCTTTGCCTTATTATAGACATGAAGGGTTAAGCATATCCCCTTTATTGATTCTTTGGACGGTCATGAGGCGGATAGCATTTACCCCTTTACTGACACATCTATTGTGGAAGGGGTCAAGCATCTCCACCTCTTAGCCTTATTATAGCTATGAAGGGTCACCTTCATTGGTTCTTTGGACAATCATTAGGCGAATGACATTTCCCACCTCACTGACCCATCTATTGCGGAAGGGGCTAAGCATCTCCCTCTTTCTGCCTTATTATAGCCATAAAGGGTCGAGCATCTCCCCTTCACTAGTTTAGATGGTCATGAGGTGGATGACATTCCCTCTTATACTGACTTATCTATTGTAGAAGGAGTTGAGCATCTACTCCTCTTTGCCTTATTATAACCATGAAGGGTCGAGTATCTCCCCTTTACTAGTTCTTCAGATGGTTATAAGGTAGATGATACTTTTCCCCTCACTGACCCATCTATTAAGGAAAGGGTCGAGCATCTCTCCCTTTGTAACTCATCGATTGGGATCTGTGTTGGCCTGCCTGATATCAATACACTTCCGACTGAAGAAGAAAGCATCTTAGTGGATCACAGTGTAAAATTTTAAATTTTCCTGCCAGCAATCCAAACTCCACTTGGCACTCGACTGGCTCTTCTAATAGCTACTACACCATCAATAGCCACAATTCAGCCACATTATCCATAGCGGCTAATGGGAACTTCAAGTGGGCCACTACCAGGCAAAGCTCACTCGTCATGTTTTCCTAGGTTTTGGCTTATTGCATTATCCCTTTTTTAGCTTGGAGAGTTCCTTCTCTTTTTTCCTTGCACACTTTCCAACTTAGCCACTCACTGTAGCACTTCATCTGGGGTGGATATGGCAGCCTCCACCTTGGATCCCTCCGTCATCGAGACCAGCTCAAATTTCTCGCATTTTTGCAACTCAGCCTTAGCTCGAGATAGTTCCTTCTCCAATTTTTCCAATCATTGTTGGGTATGATAAGGAGCTTCTAATAAGCTTTGTTTGGTACGATATTTGCTCAACATGATTACTGCACGATTTGACTTCCATGTCATGGCTCATAAAATCTGATTTCCTTCTTTTTCTATCTTTTATCCCCTTTGGTTTGATTTGATGTTGTTGTGCTATACTGGTTTTTTGGAGAAGTTTAATTAGGTTTATAAACACTTAGGGTCTGTTTAGTTTTAAAAAATAGGGGTGTTTTCTAGAAAATTTTTTGAGAAAATTAGAAAATAGAAATTAGTATTTAGCTAGAAATATTTTCTAATTAGGGATTAGAAAACTGTTTCCTAATTATAAGTGATTTTAGAAAATAAGTTGAGAGAGTTTTCTAAACAGAAAACACGGAATAATCAATTAGAAATATTCCTTGTTTTCTAATTAGGAATATTTTCTATTTGTTTTTACTTGTGCCTATAATATTTTTTTATATCAATTTGTAAATAATCTAATTGAATAAATTTTTTTATATAGATTATTATTATGTGTAGATACCGGTTATCCTAATATTATTGGATTCTTAGCTCTTTATTGTGGTAAGAGGTATCATTTGAATGATTTTCGTTGACGTGGGCGAATCAGAAGAAAGTATGAATTGTTCAACTATAAACATTCGTCTTTGTATAATGTGATAGAAAGAGTTTTTAAGGTATTAAAGGCAAGATTTTCCATTCTAAAATCAATATCATGTTATCCATTACGTCGTCAAAGGTTAATTCTTATAGCTTGTTGCACACTTCATAATTTTATTTGAGGAGAAGACAAAGCAGATAGTTTTTTCACTTTATATGGTAGAGAAGGTCTGGAATTGACTGAAAAAAATAATCTGATTGTATTACAAGAAGACATCCAAGTTGATATGTCCCAACAAAGTCAGATTAATATAGTTAGAGAAGCTATCGCAGATCAGTTATGGAACGATTATAATAATCGTCAGTAGTTAAGTTTCAATGATATTTTTATTTTAATCAAAATCTTCATTTAGTTGAATTTAATGTTATTAGGTGACAATACTTTAATATAGATTTATAATTACTTTTAGAATTATTTATGGCTATTAATTTTCTAATTAAATTGTTACTTTTAATTTAATTTATAGTGTTTATATATATTTTTCTAACAAATTTGGAGTTAAAATTTGAAAAAAAAATAAATAATAGAAAACTAATAGTTAAACTGAACATGTTTTCAATTTTCCAGTTTTCCATTTAGAAAACATAAAACTGAAAAATCAGGAAAATGAAATAAAAACTGGAAAATGAAAATAGAAAACATTTTCTAAAACAAAATAGGGCCTTATTATATCATTTTGTTTTAATATTATTCTGCTTTTGTTGGGATTTGGATCATATCCAGTTTGTTATGAGGTTTGTCTAGTATGTTTCATTATTTTCTTGGTCAATCATTTTAGTTTTAAAAAGCTGGAAGAAGACAACTATCTCTGATATTTCATTTGTTTGTTGTTCAGTCTTTTAGAATTGATGTACTAGTAATTTAATTTCATGTTGAAGCCGATGATTTTGATGCTATGTTATGGCTGATTGCTCATTGCAATTTTGTTCTACAATTGTTCGTATGTTTGTTTTTTTTCCCTTTTTTCATTTTTCTCTTCTTTCTCTTTTATATTTTTGCCATGTATTATGTGCTAATGATAATCAATGTCATATGATCTGTGAGATTCAAAGCTGATATTTTGGTCATTTGTAGCTCTTTTGCTTATTTTCTCTATTAAGATGCATTGTGTTTTTGAACTACAAGTTTTAGTTATTTTCGAATGTAATTCAAAGTTTTATTATTTGTTTTAGCTCGTATTCACTGTACTTTACAACCAAGCGAATTTTCATTGATGTTTAATGACTGAACGAAATATGTTCTACCTTGTCCGAAATAGTTGAAACTAGTGGGTAAAGTTTTTGTTCACGTTGATCTATTTCTAACACATGGTCTTGAAATGTTGTGCAGTTGAACAGTATATGATGTTCTTTTAAGATTGTCCAATTTAGTGGTTCGAGTTTATTGTCTATCACTTGCTTTTGTTTTGGTTTGTGGATGTGCACATGATATGATTTGGTGTTTCTATCCGTTTTTATTTCTAATTTGTATGGCCGGTTACGTGGTTCAAGCCAATTATCAACTAAAATGAACTTCTAATTTTCCATTAAGATTTTTATTTGGTTTCACTTATTTTCATTTCTTTCCAAAATTGAACCATTTTGATTACATGTTAATTGTAAAAAAAACATTATGTAGTACTTTATATTTCAAGAATTATTTTTTTCCTTATGGATTAGGTGTTACTTTATTCTTGTATATTTGCTTATTACTTATACTTGTATAATTACTTTTTTTCTTTTCTAATTATTTTATATTAGTATTTAAATACACGTTTATTCCTTTTTTATCTTGAATTTTACCTTTGCAGCAATGCTTATCTTTTATAACGGTTCATGTCATACGTTTGATTGATCATCCTATATTTATTTTTATGTATTTGCGTATGCATTTAGAAAATTGAGTCGAGAAGCCGATATTAGGACCGCTAAAACAGACTAACGAAGGAAACTACCCGAGTTTCTGGACAACCGACCTACCAAAATTGTATGTAATTAACAACTAAAATTCAGGCCAAATGTTTTCAAATAACTGACACTTGTAAATTAATTCGTTAAACCAAAAAATATTTTTAGGTCCGGCCTAAGTCCATCGGCCAACCCAAATCAGTCCAGTCCGGTCCAACCAATCGGGTCGAACCGTCTGGTCCCTTGTTAATACGCACAAATTGCATTATTTGTGATAGTTTTCATGTGTCTATTTGATCTCGATTGATATCTTTCTAGGAAAAATCACTGTTGTATACGTATTTTGGCTTGTAGGGTTGAAATTGATGAATGTTGACGGAAACCGGGATCAAATGCTGATATACACGACTGAGCAGAAGAAGAGCACGACTTGGAAGGCTATACACGATCTCGTGTAGAAGAGGCTGACTCGTGTAAGCGAGTCTTTGAGAGACAGAAGCTGGACACGACTTTGAGAAGTTAACATGACCTCGTATAGCAACATCTAACTCGTGTAAGTGGATCTCAAGGAGATAGAAGTTTAACACGATATCGTATAGGCATTACACAAACTTGTGTAAGTCGATCGTAAATATCCATAAGCTCAAAAGGAGGAACACGACTTGGGGCAAGTGACACGAAGTTGTGTAAAGGTGGATAACTCGTGTAGATTGATCACATTTTAACAGAGAGCTGCTGACACATAACACGACTTGAGGCATACAACACGAGGTCATGTAGCATCATGCGACTCGTGTAGGTTGCGTGAATTAACGCAGAATCATTTTTCAGCTAGAATTCTTTTATTATTTGAGGCTTAACTATAAATAGTCTTTTATTATTAGGGTTTTGGGAGAGCCCCCAGACATAATTGGACAGAGCCCCATTCCACCATTTTTCCATTCTTTTCTTCTTTATTTCATTCATTCAATTTATGGAATTTCAACTTATGTTTTGGGTTTATTTTACAATGAATTGTAACTAATTCCCTTGCTTCGCCAAAGGGAGTTTGACGGATTCAGAATAAGACTGTGAGATCATTCTATCTATTCTATTATTGATTATTTTATATTTCTCCATATCTTGTTGAACGGGAGTCGAATATCCTCCTTTTAATTTATTGTGTGATTGTTTTAGCCTGGCCAGTTATTGTGATTGCATGATAATTACAGTTTCATAGGAATAGATTTGTAATATGGACTTATAATCGAACTCTCTATGATATAGACCTTAAACTTGAATTGGGAGTCGCTAAGAACCTGATTAGTTTAGACTAGGCTTTTCTCTCATAAATGATGTTAATGAATTGAACTTTAAGCAGCTAAGGAGGGGTTATTCATTGATTAGGGTTCTATTTGAGCCATGCTAAGCAGAACTAGAATAGGAAAAGTTGATCCGAAGTACGAAGCCTAGGATTAGAACTAGTATGGAATAAGTCAATGATATCTTTCTTGTCTATGATCAGTCATCATATTTCGAATCCCGAGACTACCTTAGGTGAGGTGTTTTCTCCATTGATTGTTTGTTCCATTTCTCTTTATTTTTATCGCTTTGTTTAGTTTGTTAGTTTTAGTTTTAGTTCTCAATCAATCAATTTCCCCCATGTTACTTTACTATTGCATTTACTTGTTCATAAGTATTGGAAACCGTAGTTGATTCTCTAGGGTTCGACCTCGCTTGCCCTTGCTACAGAATTTATTTTGTGCTAAGATAAAAGAGAGTTTATGAATTATATTTTCAGTGGATTCGACACCCATCAAATTTTGGTGTCGTTACTGGGGAGCTAAAATAATACGTGTTCCTTTTGTTTATGACCAGGTTTAACGAGTATGAAGAACTAGAATACGATCCAGAGATCGAAAGAACTTTGGGGAAACTTCGGAAAGAGAAAAAACTTGAGGATAACGGTGAAAGTTAAAGTAGTGAGACTGAAAATTCATCAGAGTCATCTAGTGATTCAGAAGAAGAGATCATGGATCAAAAGACACTATAAGAGCTTCACACTCCATCGGTGCAACAGGCACCCCTTTGCATCACCTATCTAGAGACAGATGCAAACTTTGAGCTAAAATCAGGGCTTATCCATCTACTTCCAAAGTTCCATGGGATGGAAAGCGAAGATCCATACATGCATCTGAAGGAGTTTCATGTAGTATGTTCGGGCATGAAACCACATGGGATTCAGGAGGAGGTTCTAAAGCTAAAAGCTTCCCCTTTTCACTAGCTGATAAGGCAAAATCTTGGTTATTCTATTTACCTTTGGATCAGTTACTACATGGGCAGAGATGGCTAGATTGTTCTTAGAGAGGTTCTTCCCTGCATCTAAAGCTGCTACACAATGGAGGGAAATCAGCTGTATCCAACAGAAACACTCAGAATCTCTTTATGACTGTTGGGAACGCTTCAAGCGTTTATGTGAGAGCTGCCCATATCATGGGATGTCTGAACAAGCCAGGGTTCAGTAAGGTATATTGCCAATAGAACAAAGTATCATTGATGCCTCCAGTGGGGGGTGTTTAATAAATAAGATGCCAGCAGCTACGTGGGAGTTGATATGGAACATTGCTGAGAATTCTAGATAGTTTGAGTTTTCTTCTTAGCCAAGCCGGAAAGTACACGAGGTTAACACTCATTCCTTGGAAGATAAAATTAATTCATTAACTACTCTTGTGAAAGGTTCGGTTACAGGGGGAGGCAATCAAGCTATTATCTGCTGCATTTGCACAAGCCAGGGGCATACTACTGATGCATGTCCCATACTTGGTATGTAATCAAAACAAGCATATGCAGCTAGGGGTTTTATGCAACCCAACCAAAGGAGATATGATCCCTATTCCAACACCAACAATCCGGGATAGAAGGATCATCCGAACTTCAGCTCTGGGAACAGACCTCTACAGTAGCCATAGCCGTATCATCCATCCAGAAATTAGCAGCAGTCTTTTACATCAGGACAGAGACATGGGATGTCGCTTGATGAGATAGTCCATTCTTTGGCTACCAACCTGTAACAATATCTACAGGAGACTAGAACAAGCATTTAGAATATAGAGAAGCAGGTGAGCCAGATTGCTATGTCATTGAGTGCCTTGGAATCGAAAGGGAAATTGCCTTCACAAATGATTGACAATCCGAGATAGAATGTTAGTACAATCACACTTCGGAGCAGAACAGAGTTGAAATCAAGAGAGAAAGTAGTAGAACTATAGGCAGAGGTACATCAAAGAGAAAACAAGTGTGACGAGAAAGCCAGCGCTAGGACAGTAGAATCAGAGCGGGAGCCTCCTATTATTGTTCCACCACCCTTTCCATCAAGGTTCTCTTAATCAAAGAAGCTCAGTGAGGACAAGGACATCATGGAAACATTCAAAAAGGTCCAGGTAAACCTTTCTTTGCTTGATGCTATTAGATAAATTCCTAGATATGCTAAATTTTTTAAAGAACTTTGTGCCAATAAACCTAAATTGAAGGGAGTCAGAAAGGTAGCTATAGGTGCTAATGTTTCAGTGGTTTTGCGAAGGGATATACCTAAGAAATGTGTGGATAGGGGTATGTTTGCTATCTCATGTAGGATAGGAAACACTAGAGTTAGTAGGGCTATGTGCGACCTAGGAGCGTCTATAAATGTCATGCCATATTCTATGTTCGAGTCATTGGGTGCTGTGCCATTGAAAGCAATAAGGATTGTAATTCAGTTAGCTAATAAGACCCTCATTTACCCCAGAGGAATCTTAGAGGATGTGTTGGTACAGGTCGATGATCTAGTGTTTCCTACTGATTTCTATGTGATATATATGGATAATGATGATTCCCCTGATTCACCTGAACTTCTGTTAGGTCATCCTTTTCTCTCCACTGCTAGGACTAGAATTGATGTGCATAAGGGTAAACTGTCTATGGAATTAGATGGGAAAATGGTGCAGTTTGATGTTTATAATACCATGAAGTACTGTAATGAATTTTCTTTTGTTTGTGGTGTTGATACTATTGAGCCGTTAACCCGTAAATTTTTGCAAGATAGTATTGTTGACAGAGTACAGGAGGTTTTGAGCAAAGGCATTGGTTCTAAACAATAGAAGGATTTGCTGACTGCTAAAGAAAAGACATAGAAAGTTCATAAAATAACACATAATGCAGCTGATGGAGATCATAAGGAGCAGTTAGATGATTTGGAAGATGTGAAGAATGAAGCATTTGACACCTCCAAGGCTTACAAGGAACGCACATAGAGATTGCGTGATAAGGCATCGAGCATTAAGCGCTTGGAAGTGGGGCAAAAAGTACTCTTGTTTCAATCCTGGATGCGGTTGTTTCCGTAAAAGTTTCGTTCAAGATGGGTTGGACCATATCTAGTGTTGAAAGTTTTAGATGACGGAGATGTGGAGGTTCAGAGCGCATCTACAAGAAAATTCTTCAAAGTATAACGTCATCGGTTTAAACCATTCTGCAAAGGTTTCAAATCAACTTTGTTATCTGAAGTCTCAGTGGAGGAGCCATCTGAACTGTCCTGAATCCTACATGCCTGGCCATAGATGATAAATAGAGATGCTTACGGGAGGCATGTTTTCTTTTTATTTTCTTTATTTCTTTTTGCATTTTTATCTTGTTTTTGTTTTTGTGTTTATACGGGGAGAGGGACTCCGATATGGCGAAGCACGAGTTAGTGAGAGGTACATTTCAGAAAACAACAGCCCCATACCCTTGAGTTCTACCATTCATCCCCGGGTAGTTTCTTTACTTTTCCCTACCCTGGTTTTACATGTTATTTCTTGTTACCATACTTGGGGACAATTAGGCTTTAGGGGTGGGGATGTACTAACTGCAAAAATTAGTTGATTTTTTGAATTTTATGATGAGCTTGATAAAGTTTATGGTCCTAGGGGATTGTGTTTGTCTAAGTTGGGTTTCTTAATTACTAAAAAGGGTTAATCAGATAGCATTGTTACATAGGATGCCACTATCACCTTATTGAAATTTTTCTAAGTAACTAAATTGAGCTAAAAATAATCCAAATTTTTGTGTATTTTAGTTCAATTCTGGGTGAAATAAAATAAATTGCATGGTCTTAAGCTTTCTTGCATTGGGTTTTCTGAATTGAATCTGGCTTAATATAGCACTATCTCACAACTTGCTTGGTTGAGAAAATAAAGTAAATTAATTTGTTTAAATCCCAATTAATGGAGAAAGAGGCTTAAATTATACCAATTGGTAGTTGGTCTAGTGGTGCCAGGAGCTAGACTTGTTAGGACGGACTACAGTTCGATTCCCTGCAATGCCATTTAGGAGGAATTCAAAGCCTTTACCCTGTGACTTATTCCGAAAACGATAAATGATGTGAAATTTTACCAAATTGTAGTTGGTCTAGTGGTTCCAGGGGCTAGGCTTGGTAGGATGGACTACGGTTCGATTCCCTACAATGCCATTTGGAAGGAATGTAAAACCTTAACCTCGGGACCTAATCTGAAATTAAAATTACAAAATAGCCTCCTCTGAATTGTAAGAAGGGATAAGTGTGCTAAAATACTTTTGTTTTCCTATACCTTGAAGTTGTGTGATTTGGTATCAAGTTTGGTTTAGATTCATTTGGAAATACTTAATTGCAAGAGTTAAACTCGAAGTGATAACAAATACGTTCATGCACTCTAAAATGTTACAACGAACTCATTTGCCATTATTTGCTACGAAGATAGGCGAAAGTTTCATTTATTTAGGAAGGATCGATGTAAGTTGTGTGTGGTGGTTATCCGAAGTGATTATATTATTTTGATTTTCCTGATTCAGTTAATTCTGGAACTGAAACTTTATTGAATTACTTTAGAAAGGATTGTAAGTCTTTAATTGGAGCTCCTACTTGAGGACAAGTAGGATTTAGGGATGGGGATGTGTTAACAGGCATAAATTGCATGTTTTAGTCCGGTTTTTATGTGTTTAATCGGTCTCAATTAATATATTTTTGGGATAAACTATTGTTTTTGCTTGTTTTTGGCTTGTATATTTGAATTTGTGAAGAAAGGAGCGAAAACCGAGTTAATTTGAGAAGAGAACGTAATAGTATTCCGACTTAGGGCGAGAAGAAGTTTAGACCTTTAGACCAATTTTCGAGGTAGATGGAGTCCGATTTGGGATATTCTTATA
>CAOJCR013264680.1:0-10923 GCA_948330485.1 Euphorbia neoarborescens | reverse complement strand
GCCTTAGAGTTAGTAGAACTAAAACCGAATACATGCACTGTGGTTTTAGTGGGAGGTCCATCAGGGATGGAGGAGTTAGTATACAAGGAGAAGTAGTGCCTCATAACCAGCTTTTCAAGTATCTTGGCTCAATTTTACAAGTGGATGGGGGTTGTAATGGAGACGTGAGCCATAGGATACAAGCGGGGTGGTTGAAATGGAGATTTGCCACAGGTGTTCTTTGCGACCATAAGGTTCCTCTCCGTTTAAAAGGAAAATTTTACCGTACCGCAATAAGGCCCGCTATGATATATGGTAGCGAGTGCTGGGCGGTAAAGGAACAACATGTGTGCAAAATGGTTGTGGCGGAGATGAGGATGTTAAGATGGATGTGTGGGCATACTAGAATGGATAGAATTCGGAATGAGATTATTAGGGAGAAGGCGGGAGTAGTAGGTATTAAGACAAAATTAAGAGAATGTCGTCTAAGGTGGTTTGGGTATGTTAAACGTAGGCCCGTAGATGCCCCGGTTAGAAGAGTAGAGAACATAGGGGTAGGGGTGGGTGTGAGTAAAAGAAGTAGGAGTAGGCCTAGACTTACTTGGGGTAGAGTTATTGAGCATGATTTGTGTTTTTTACAAATATCCGAGGAGGTTACCCAAATTCGTACTGAATGGAGACAAAGGATTCATGCGGCCAACCCCAATTAACTTGGGATTAAGGCTTGAGTTGAGTTGAGTTGAGTTTTAAAAACAATAGAGCTTGTGTTTGATCTAAAAGGTGTGTGTCCATTTTTCCTTTTGGCAATGTCGTTTTGTTGTGGGGCCTTAACATAAGATACGCATGAATTATTCTCTCTCTTTGACAATATGAAGAAAGTTTGGTTGAAAGTCTTTCGAATGGTCTCAACTAACTTTTAATGGTGACGACAACCTGATTTTTTACTATTGAGACAACTTGGAAAAATAGAACTAAAATCTAATTTGTTTTCTAGAAAGTGAACCCAAGTAACTCAGCAACAATCATCAATAAATGTCACAAATCATTGCGCCCGCCCCTGGTGCATTTGAGATAGGTGGGAGTCCCAGATATCAATATGGACAAGGTGGAAACGAACAAAGCATATAGAATGACTAGTTGGAAACGGTAAACGTTTGTACTTAGCAAGTTCACACGCATCACACTGAAGATTCTCACAATCTAAGCTGGTGAACACTAAGAGAAACAAAATTTTCACAATGATGGACCGATGACCTCACTGAAAATGGTGCAGAAAGACTTTCTCCTTATTTAATAACAAGGGCTGGGACATGAACGAGGGGGTAGTTGGTTTTGATTCCATAAGGAACTAAAGACCATCTCATTCTTTAGCATTCTCGGCCATCCTTCCTGAAACCTTTTTCCTGAAATACACTAACTTTTGTGAAATACAATAAAAAACAAATCTTGTGTGAGCTCTTGAATGGATGATAGAATAGCAGCTAATTTAGGGACATGGAAGACATTTTTTAAGGTTATGTGTGGGATTATTTTGTGTATGTGGTGAAGTGCTTCGATGAATTTGTCATGTGACTGGTGGCTCCTGAATCTATGATCCAA
The DNA here is from genome assembly GCA_948330485.1 of Euphorbia neoarborescens. Taxonomy (NCBI): domain Eukaryota; kingdom Viridiplantae; phylum Streptophyta; class Magnoliopsida; order Malpighiales; family Euphorbiaceae; genus Euphorbia; species Euphorbia neoarborescens. The sequence continues at coordinate 9,345 of CAOJCR013264680.1, read as the reverse complement.
AAGTGTTGTAGTGATAAATTTGAGGCATTTAAACCAAATGAAGAAAATTGTCTTCTAATTACGTCAAAGTACTTGTACATGTTGATTTCTCCATGCTACGAAGGAATGGTCACCCCTCTCACTTCATCTTCATTCAATTCTTGGTTGCCTCCTCAGTGTGCATTAGTGACTGTGCTTGCCCATTGAGCCTCTTCAGATATTCATGGTTAGTAGGTTTCCCTAGCAACTTCCAATAAGTCTCCTTTGTGGAGACATTGCTTCTTGGTTTCTGTCATGGTTCCACACTAACAAGAAAATAATTTAGTAAGAACTGCTTCAAAAGACTGTGCACCGTACAATTTACTGAAGAAAGCAAGGGGTTTATCATGAAATCAATGAAAAACAACATCGACAATCAAGGTCGTTAGGCTTAGAATCAACAAGCTGAGAGAAAAAGTTCAGCAATTAAGGCTGAAACTGAGAGGAAGAAATTCAGCAATTAAGGCTGAAAGAAGATGAAAAAAGAAGCTTCAACTTTTAGGTATTAAGGCTAAAGAACAGCCATAATTTCAACAATTAAGGCTGAGAAATTTGCTGAAAAAATGGCGACGATAGTTTCGGTAATTAAGACTGAAGAATTAGTCAAAAATGATTTTAGCAATTAAGGCTGAATACCCACAAATATGCATAAATCTCTGATACCATGTGAAAAATCAAAGAAATAAAATGGAGGAAGAGAACAACTTTGGGAGAAAATCTTATGTTTTATTGAATACCAACATACTAATCTCGTAAACACAATGAAGGCATACATCATAAACAGGTCTACCTCATTATAAGCTATCTGCTTCATAAACAGCTAATTCCCACAAATATACTTCGGCATAAGCCACAAGGACTCAGGAAGGAAACAACAGCTAGTTTAGGACTAGAGCTCAGCTGATTGTAAATAAAGGCTATGTATGGGAATCCCGGTACCAAAATCAAGTTGGCTTTTCCAAGTTCATGTCATGCAAATTTGATATTCCAGCCTGTCTTCCATTCTTTTCTTACCTTTCCGCAATATTTAGACTCTAATAGAAAGATCAACACACCCAGTGCCTAAAGGTCATAAATTGGTTTTTCCTAATAATCTCTTTCCAGCACTTCTAAGAAAATATTTTGGTATTTGCTGACTTGCCATATAACAATTTAAAGAAAAAACCGCCCTTCCTTTCACTTCCCCCATTCTTCTCAAGCATAAAGTTTCCCACTTCCGTCAAATTAAACCTACAGCAGAATTTCCAATTAGAATTTTTGGACCAAGCTGTAATTCCATCTACATCTTTTGGGAAAAGATCTCCATCCAAAATGAGTATGTCCAAATGGAAGGATTATTTTTAATGGATCACGGGAAAGAGATTTGGAAAAGCTATGATAGGAAGCCATTGTGAAACCCCTCACAAAATGTATCCCCATCATGGAGAAAAACTAAAGTACAAAGGATTAAGAGTAATTTTGTTTTAGAAGTCTGATACTGTGTCACGTCATCAACATAATAATAGATCCTCCTGACAATGAGAAAAAAGATGATACCAAGACAAATCAGAGTGTAGGGAGGTGTAAAGTACAGTTAAAAAATACCAGATACTAGTACAGTACGCCTTAACCTCAGAGAGGTGCATTTTATATACCCAATTATTATGCTAAGCAGCGTTTAATAATTTGTTTCGGCACTTAAAGATAGAAACTCAAGGGCTTTTAAATTTTAAATTTTGAGCTTGAGAATTATTAACAAGGATATCATATAGCATTTGAATTTTTCAACTAAGTAAAAATCATTCTAATTTGGTAAGTTCAAAGATTGGCTTAGAAACTGAAACATGTTACATGATTTAAATTTTATCAGAAAACTCTTGACTTTATGCCGTCATTCATACAAAAATACTTGACATATACAAGTACACAAATCATCCAAATAAATAAACCCATTAAAATAAATACATAACTCTACAATTAAATTGGTCAAAAAATATTTAAATGTTTAAAAGCAGCTCTTAATTTTTAGTGTTACCAAAAACCATATAAGACTATCTAGTTCATTAAAAATTGAAGGAAAATTAAGACAATAAATAAGAAAACTAGAGAGTATACTTATACTTCTTGTTCACTTCACAGGTTTGGAAAAAAGAAAAAAAAAGAGAAGGGCAAATTTACAGCTTCAAGTAAACACTGACGAACTTGTATATTATACAGAAAAAGCAAGAGCATAGCATACTTTCTACAAGGATAAAAACTTCCATTCATAAATCATAATGTATAAAAACAAAGACGTTGAAGGCATTCACCCATTACCTGGAGATTGATGACAAGGATAAATGGGAGTTTTCTCCCAGCCTCAGTCTGGAATTAAAGGCACACTATATCCGTTAGATACTTGCCAAAAGTATAAGAAGATGAAATATTCAAAAATGAGAATTTGTAAGGCTAAAAGAAAACTATGCAACAGCTTACCAATGCCAAACAATTTAATAAAAGATATAAACTCAATAGGTCAAATTTATTTAGTGTCAGTTAATAAAGATTCGTGATACAATCAAATTCCTTTTAAATTGCCACAAATCTTGTGTTACATGAGAGAACCAAATATGCTTGAATAAGAGATCAGAAAGATGCTTTCACCTCTATTGTAACAAGCTATACATGAACTATAATTATGCTACAAACCTAAAAGATGTCACAAAAAATAAATATTGATTACAGGTTAGATGTTTAATTGGAGGTATGAATTGATTCTTTTTCCTATTTTAGACCATTACAATTAAAAATGTACAAACACATTGAATTCAAATTCAAAAAGAATATTTTTTTTCTCCATTGTATATTTTAAGCCAGAGAAATCAGCATATCCAATGAGTTTCTAAGCACCAAACCGCAAGTATTTTATAGCTTTCCACTCTATGATAGTTGGAAACGAGAGAATCACTCAACAGAAAAGTACTTCTCCCTTCTCAGATGCAACTCTTTTAGAAAAGAAATAGTGCATCTATGCTATTATACCAATAAATAATTTTGATACTATCGAGCAAATTATTCTACTAGATAATTTTTCATGGTGATTTCAAGATGATAATCCATGATCATACAAGATGTAAAGATAACAAGCAACAAAAAAACTATTTATGGAAATAATATCCTACGAACTCTATTAATTAACTTGTAAATAAATATGATATTACCTGAACTAGACACTTAGGATGCAACGAAATATTATCCACCGGACTATCTACTTTTAACCAATCAACAGCTACAAGCTTAAGAAGAGGATCCCCTCCCACTACCTGAAACCAGTGAAAGATTGAATGTACATGAAAATAAGACAAAGCCCCTGCCAATTCACAATTGAAAAACTCAAATCAAGCATGTTACAATTTTGTTGAATTGCAGAATTAAATCCTCTAAAATATTTTTCATAAGCTGAAAGAATGCATCTCAATTCCATTTAAAGCATAGATTTAATTAGCAAAGTGTCATTTCCATATCAACTACATGTCATGATGGAAAGCAAGGCATGATTGACATGAGCATGGATATTGCCACAGGGAATACCATTCTAGATAAACATGTTACTTCAATGGCAAGACTAATATTATGAAAAGTATACAAGAGTTATAAGTGTCCCCAGACGTACAACACAAATAACGAATAGATGCCATTTGCAATTTACAAACTAAGGAAAAATACACATTCCTGATTATTCAAATTCCTCCTTATGAAGATATACGGAGTTCCTCACAAGTACAAGAGCAGCAAAAGGACAAAAGAAAGCAGCAAACTGATATCATGGTATAAGAGGCATAACAAGGGAAAACTAGTAGAATACAAGATAGCAGATCAACAATAATAAAAAAATTCACTTCGGAAAGGAAGAAAACTCAGAAGCACAAATACATAAAAAGAAAATAAAACCTAGATTGGAAGAGAACATACCATAAACAAATGTTTCAGAGGAACAACACTTAAATTTAAATAGTTCCCACAGAGAAATATTTCAGAAAGAAAACAAACCTTAGAGTTATCCTTCAGGTAAGTCTTCCCTCTTATCATAAATCCTGTGCCACTAGGAGAAGTCCAACAATTCGAGTCTATCTCATCTGTTCCTTTGGGTAAGGAACCTTTGAAATGACTTAGATCAACATTTATAGGAGAAGCATTGGGATCCAACACCTTGTCTCCACCAACTACATCAACAATAATTTAGTACACAAATGAAACATAGAAAAGGAAAGAATAATGTATTATCATTTAGGCCAATGATGGACAGGATTCAAAACATATAGGTAACCAGTTTTTTCAAATGATTAACACTCTACGAGCTTAATTCATAATTTGAGTACTGCAAATTTCTAACTCCATAGTACGATATTCTTCGACAATTTTTTCCCAATCCCATATCATACCTTCACTAAATGATTCATAGAGAAAGAAAATAAAATAAGTCATATTTTAATAAGGAAACGGAACAGACCACTGTGATTGTCTAGGTCAATTATTGGAGTTCAATAACCCCTATTCATAATTTTCCCTTTTCGAAAATTTGGCTAAAACATATTCTCCTCTCTCTAAACCCTCCATCCAGATTGTTCGCAAAACAGGCCACAATACCAGAATGCTCATGTACAATAACATTTTTCAAAAACAAAAAAAAAAGTTCGAAGTGTTCTATAAGGTTATACTTTTTTTTAAAAAAGCAAGTCCAAAAGCATAAAGCATTTGAATGGCCTAGCCTTCTCCTTGCAGTTCCAGAAATTCATGAGGTTTAACCCCACAATACAGTAAGAAAATAGAAATGAAAAAGTAGCAGTAATGTAAGGATGTTGTACCTCATTGTGTGAACAATAATTATCAAATGAACAAAACAGGAAAGAAAATGACCTGAAGTTCGCTTCAAATTTAAGCTTGCAATGGCCCATGAAACATTCTTCAATTTCACTTTCTTCTCCTACTCCAAAAAACAGCTTTTATTATCAAATACTGATTACCATGTACAAATGAGATGGGTTCAATAATATCATAATGTGCTAGTGCAACCAACACTACAGCGCTCAAAATGTTGTATGATACTCCACAGCAGACAAAACAAGTTACTTTAGCACATCAAAGTATTAAATGACCCATTGATGGATAAAAATAAGATAAACATTAAAGAATAACCTGACAGGCCAATTTATCTTCATCATCGCTCTCTTCAGATGATGAGGAATCAGCAGTAACTGCATCGTAGAACTCATCATCCACTTCGGAATCCTCATATTCATTAATAGACTGTGAATCATCAGAACTTTTCGATTGAATCACTGTTGCGGCATATTTAGATTTCAATGCAGGGTTTGCTTCAATATATTCCTTCAAAGCTGATAGACAATAAGCAATAAGGCACAATAATTGTGTGTGTACACACACCAAGAAGAAATAACTATACTGTGTCCCTAAAGCATTTCTAGAATATTCATAATTTAACTTGTTTATTATATTTATTGACAAATAAAACAAGTGGTTCTGCTAGTTAAATTCTCTTTCAACAGAGAAATACAATTCTATATTCCAATCTGAACACTCAAAGCAGAAACTGGCATACCAAACTGCAACACACAGTAGCACAATGCAAAGTCCATAAAGTCAAAAGACTCAGCTCAGTTTGTCTATACTTGCTGAATCTCACGAGAGACCTATTTTTACATGCGAGTCTCATGCATGGCCTATTTGGATAGCAAAGTGATAAGCTGAGTTGATCCTTCTATTAATGTACATCATGGACTGATATGGTCCTTGCTTCCACAGGCCAACTTGATAACAAATCAGTAAGACGAGAAAACAAGACCCAAAAGTCATTTTTTCCAATGAAACTTTGGCATTAGATTGGAATGTAATTGGACAAACTAGAAATTGATACAACTGAACCACCTAGATCCATTTGTTTAGGAAAAAGCAAACATAATTCCAGAACTATGATACATATAACATTATTTGACCAAGAAAAATATATGCACTTTCAAGGAGAAAAAGTTTCAGCTTTTTGGCCAAGAGAATTGTGCGTACTCATAATTAAACTAACAGAGTGAATCAAATTGATGATCAAGCTGGTATTTTTATCAGTGCTTTATGACCAAACAACACTGCCATTTATCATGTTTTCATGCAATTATAACACGCATAAGTGACAGGTAAGCTATTAAGTTCTTTTTCTACTTTCTTATTGGTCAATATGACAAAATAAATAAAATTTGTCCACATGTTTTAGCTCGTTAAAAAAATAATTTCCATAAATCTTAAGAATATCCCTCTTATGTGGATTTTTTCTTGACAAACTATTTTTTTCTGAATAAAAAGGTAAATCAAATATTTTTTTTAGTAAGAATAGCTACATGTTCTCGCACCGAGTACTTCATAGCCAGGCAGCAAAACAAGGACTAATGTCATTAGGAAAATAAGAAAATCCATCACATGAAGCTCACATATTAATCATGAAATACATGTTGAAAACAAATAAACAATATCTAATATGTTTAACCAATTTTTTATAAATAAAGAAAAACTTAAAGACAAAAAATATGATGCAAAGACACCTTGGAAACTCTCAAGACCAATAACGTAATTTGCTTCATCATGCCATTAATATTTTTACAGAATTCTGTACATATAGGATGTTTGCAAAGGCAACAAATGCTTTACCTTTCACATAGTAGATTCTAATAATTTAAAATATAAACTAAGAGAAGAACAAATATTTGAACAAACCTGATACTTGGGACAACAGTGCATAAGGAATAGTCTTTTCAAACTTTGAACTACGATTTGTCTTCCATCCAAACCATCCTTTATCATTTATCTCTAATGTTTGCGTTAGAATGCATTTCAAGGAATTTGAACCCATAGGTGTGTTCAGATTTCTAATCTCCCAAGTAGAAGCTAAAGATCACAATAGTGGTAGATTAGAAAGGAACAAAAAAGAAAAGCTAAAAAACAAAATCCCAGGTTAAGAAAACCTCCTGAACATTAAGCAGAAGCTTTCAATATCAAATATCGATTGCTCACTTTATTTTAGGGAAATAAGCCGTAAAAGGAAAGGCAAACAAACTATGAGCAAATTATTCATCACAAGAAGCTTATTTGCACTTCATCAATAGCATAATATGGATGCCAACAAGCAAGAAAACAATATGATTTCTAGCAAATATTATACATAGGAACTTACATGTTATAAAACAATATGTAAATCAAATGGAAAATCTAATAAAGCTAGTAATACATTGTGCAAAAACATTTCAACCAGTTCATCAAATGACAGAATTATAGTTATATACACAATCTTTTCAAAGTATCGATTATAATTGCATGTGCAGTACAAACACTATTCACGGCTTAACATAAAATAGACCAACCGAAAATCCACAAGCTTGTATATGAGAGGCCAAAAATTGGTTATTTACTCTATCATACAGCCACATGCAAAACCACACTAAGCTCCCAATTCAGAAAATTATGAGGCCAAATCATGTCATGCTGAAACCTCAACTGATAAGAGAAACCAACATAATTCAGTGAAATGCGAAAGCTAGAAGTTAAGTTTGTAAATAAAAATTGAAAAGTTTACTTTCATTTTTTTATAGATATATCATGGGGACTAGTGAAATCAGTAAACCTTTACATTTAGTTCCTTGAACAAAGTTATATTAATAGCAGATCATGACAAATTCTTCAGACACTCAAATTAGAACATGAATCCTCTTACGGTTGATTTTTGTTCGTTTGTATCCAGATCGAGGAGGTCGCTTCTTATGTACAGCAGGAAACTGCAAAATTGCTGCAAAGTCAAATGAAAACTTGTATCAGCTAGGTGGCAGATTTAATTCTTCCAACAATTTTATAACAATTCAAGAAAAATAGCAAAATAAAACCTAAACAATGAATAACATATAAAGATTTATGTTATAATTTTCATCATGTTGGCCTACATATAACTTTTCAGCCCAGCAAGCAAGGGTCATCACATTAAAGCTAGTGGGGTCACATTAAGCAGATTGAAGCATACTTGCATCACAGGTTCTCCTCGGCAGACATTTAATGACAAATACAATCAACTTATGCGTTGTTGAAATTTGAAATGCACCAGTAACCCCAAGCTAGCCATGGTTATACACCATGATTGTGCAAGAGTACAAAACTGATTTCAAGAAAACAGCCTTCACTGCTCCAAAGTTTTCATCCCGCTGCCAAAGATCAGGACTACTGTAGATGTACCGTAGCTTTTTGAACAAAGAAGAAAGTGCTCACAATGACCATGTGTACATGAAAGGCAGGTCCATGATTCGTAAAAAAACAAGGGCAAGGAGAGAGGCTACTTTATGCAACCTAAATAGCTCCATCGCATATCAATTGCCATACATGTAACTTGATGCATGAAAAGACCATCAGTAAGCATAAACTCATTTGCTTACTATATGTTCCATCTTGGTCGCAAAACCATTGCCTAGAGAAGACAAAATCCCTCTTGGATTGCCACCTGCAGAAGACAAACTATGCCTTGAGATTTCCAGTATTTTACAGCAACATAAAAATTCCAGAAGTGTAAACTCCAGAAAGTATAATCAAAACCACATTTACAGGATAAAAGAGCAGAATTTATGTACAAACGCTGGTGGAACATGAAAATCCAAAGATAATGAAGAAGAAACTAAGAAGTTCACACATTTTCTTTTAGTTCAAAAATATCCATACTGCTATATGTAATAAATGAAATCTGTTGGTAGAGATTTGTATTTTTCCAATGATAAGGAAACTTCACATCTTCACCTGGTAAATTTTGGAATGGCCCTTAACTTATTACTAATATACACCACCTTTGGACTCCAAATTTTGCTGAAGATCCCTCCACTTCTTCCTTCACACAACATAAAAGTTCCTTCTGTCAGTATCCAGCAGAAACTATATTTGAATACTAAAATGGACTCTTTCGAACTAAAATGGACCCACTTACCTACTCTCCTTTCCCTCTAAGTTCAAAGCCACCCTCTTTCAGTACGTGACCTTCCTCTTTCACCAATGTCATCATTCCATCTCCATTCCTCTACACCTCATCTCCTTAATGTTGGTCATACATCTATCTTCTTTGCTCAATGATGCATCACCATAGTTGTCGATTTAGAAATGACTAGGCTTTTCCTTACATAACCACCTCCACTGCAGTCACATTATCATCTTCCACTTTCATGTCCCCTTGATTTTCTATGTTGCTGCCTCCCTAACAAGGTATCATTTCAAACCTTACTTTTCACAACTCTTCTTTTACCTCCATCCATAATCTGAGGCATAAGGTACCCATGTTTG
>CAOJCR013262877.1:0-10676 GCA_948330485.1 Euphorbia neoarborescens | reverse complement strand
AAATAAATGAAAAGAATAGAAAACAGATAAAAATATATGCAAACACAAACTCAAACAGAAACATGAAAATGCATGCCAAACGATACCAAAACCCCAGAAATCTAGTCCAATTATCTGAAATCAGGGTCCCATATGGTTCAGAATATAAGGTCAAAATCGACTTTATCATATACCAGGATTAGTAGTCTAAGAACTTCTTACTCAGATAATAAATGGGGTATTCCTTCTTCATCTCGTCTTCTTGGAGTAGCGTTGCCCCTAAAGCATTTTCCTCGATGGCCAAGTCTATGATTAGAGGCCTCTCGAGAACTATTGGTCGTAGCACTGGAGGGTTCATCAGATAAGCCTTTATTTTATCAAAGGCTACCTGGCACTAATTGTTCAAATGATTGGTTGATTCTTCCTCAACAGTTTGAAAATTGGCTCACATATTGTGGTAAGTTTGGCAATGAAACGAATGATATACTGTAAGGAGCCGAGGAAAGCTCTCACTTCTTTTTCTGTCTTTGGGGCTAGCACTTCTTGTATGGCTTTGATATTATCAAGATCCATCTCAATGCCCTGTTGGCTCATAATATGCCCAAAAGCTTCCCTGAGGTTACACCGAAGGAACATTTACTTGGATTCAGTCGCAGGTTATATTTTTTTATCCTAGTTAGGAACTTATTGAGTACAGCTGCATGCTCAGCCCGTGTGTCGAATTTTACTAACATATCAACCACATAAACTTCCACCTCTTTGTGCATCATGTCGTGGAGAAGGGTAGTCACTGCTCTCTGGTATGTTGCCCTGGTATTATTTAACCCAAATGGCATCACTCTGTAGTAGTATGTTCCCCATTCTGTTATGAAGGTAGTTTTAGATTTATCCGCCACTGATATTGAGATCAGGTTGTATCCTGAGAATCCATCCATGAAGGAGTACATAGCCGATCTGGTGGCACTGTCTATCAGCATATCAATATGGGGTAGTGGGAAATCATCCTTCAGCGATGCTTTGTTCAGATCCCTGAAGTCCTCATGAACTCTGACTTGACCATATTTCTTGGGCACTGGAACCACATTAGCTAACCACTGGGGGTTGTCTACCACCTCAACAAACTTTACCTATAACTTCTTCTGAATTTCCTTCCTAACCTTTTTGGCCCACTCTGGTCATAACCATCTGAGTTTCTTCCTTACCGGCTTTATGTTTGAGTTGGTTAGAATTATGTGCTCTGGAAAATCTCTCATTTCCTCATAAGTCAGATCATAAGAAATGTATACTAGTTTCAGCTTGTTAACCCTTCCAATGTTTATTTCATGCAATGATGTGTTATTTATGCTAAATACTTTGCATGAATTTTCAGATAAATGCATGAAATCACAAAAATATAAGTCACAGAGGTAAGCAAAAGCGGATTTCATATCATTAAAGGTCTTATAGGTGGAATTATCAACCTAAAATAGAGATCCTACATCTATTACATAATTAGGAGCATCAACCTCCACAGGTGGAGGGTCTTCAATTGCCGACATTGGAGTACCTTCACTAAATCTTTGGCTATTATGGCTAGTGCTAGAGGCGGATAATTTTCTAGAAATTTCTCCCGGATCATATCAAGCACATTAGTTCCTTGGAGAGCTTTGCCTTTAACCACAGCCACAGTGATTTCTTCTGCTTTGGTTTTTAGAATGTTGCGAGCTACACCAATAGTGTTGCTACTTTGAGCTGACTTCAGTAGTATAATCGTCAGGGTCTAGAATATGGAATCCACGATCTTTGAGATCTCATGGGGTAGTTGATTGCAATCATTTTTAGTCACTTCTTCAGTTGGTCCTTTCTCGACGGTTGCAGGTTCCTCGGTTATCTCCTTCAGAGTATCATCCACGTAGTTCACAACATCATTAAAAATCTTGAAACCATGGAATACTTCTCTAAGGTGCTCTACTGGCTTAGGCTCCCCAACATATATGGGCTCTTCAGCCCTGATGAAATTGACATACAAAAAAATCATCATGTTCCTCTTCCTAGTTAGCATTTTGAGGTGATATCCCAACCCTTTCTTTCTTTTTGAGTTGGTATGTAGACTGGGTCAATAATCCCTTACAAATTCTTCCCGATTCCTCGGTCAGGTTGGTAATTCATCCTTTCCAAGTACTTATAGACCATGCTCTGACTTGAAGTTCCCTTTCCCAGTTATTTTTTAATGCAGGCCACTTGAAACCCCATTGTAGGAAGTTCTGTTGCTGCTAGAACTACAAAGACACTTGGTTGGTCTACTTTAATAGTCGATGTTTTGCCATCCCCAGGCAACTTGATTTTTTGGTGGAGTGTGGAGGATATCCCTCCTAACGAATGGATCCACTGCCTATCTAGAAGTAGGGAAAAGGTCACTGGAATGTCTATCACAGTGAACACAGTCTTATCTCTCACTCCTTGGACTTCCACGTCTATTTTGGAAGTTCCTAGAACTGATCTCTTACTATCATCATATGCTCTGATGATAGTGGTGGACTTCTTCAGCATTTATTCATTAAGTGATAAGTGAGGGAGGATCTTAATTTGGCAGATGTTCAAGTATAACCCATCATCAACCATAACAAAAGGCATAAGGCGATCCATGATTTGCACTTTTAAATACATCGCCTTGTGATATCCTCAACCCTCAGGAGGTAAGTCTTCATCTGAGAATATGATTATCGGGGTCTTTTGTGTAAGCACCAGATCCACCACTTCTCCCTTAGACATACTTTCAATCATGTTGCACACCTTTTGAGGGGAGGACATAGGAACTGCATCAATTTCCAATAGTTTTTTTTACAATCGCCTGCCTATGGAATGCAGATTCTTTCAGTAGTTGCCAGACATTGACCCTGGCCTAAGTCTTCTTTAATTGATCTACCACTGTATCATCCGTGACTACTAATGGAGGATAAAGGATTGTGATAGGTACTACCATAGGTATGCTTTGACTCAGAAGATTATCACTCTGATTCTGTACTACTGGCCTATTACCGTGCTGTCTTGGTGAGTTTCTGCATCCATTCTAACCCCCTCTTCCTCTGAATCTGAATACCTGACCACTACGGGTTATATTATTCACTTTCTAATCTTCTAGCCCTAAAAAGATCCCTACATTCATCGATACCGAGCATGGTGTCTATTTTTCTTCTTTCTTAAATTTTGCCTCTTCTGAATCAACTTCTGTCAAATTGACTTTAGCTAGTTTAATTTTCGAAACACTCTTAGAAGTTTCTTTCTTAGGAGCTTGAAGAAATTCTTCCTTACTGTCATCGGACTCAATATCCTCTAATCTCATTCTTTTTAGCTGACTAGAAGTGGCCGAGACAGTCTTGACCTTGGCTTCTTCTTACTTCTTGGACAGTTCTTTCATGATCAGGCTCTCAAGTATGCCAAACTGTACCATATTCATGTGTTCCCCAAACCTTGGTAAAGGATTGGTCTAGGTGCTGGGTTTGGCCGGTGGCTCTTCTAGGCGACCTTCACTGACGAGCTTTCGAATTTCATATAGTAAGGAAGAGCATTCATCTATTTTGGGTCCTGTCACAACATGGTAAGCACAAAAATTATCTATGTTTTTTCGGGGCTGGATGAGTATATGTTCTAATCGAATAGAGTAGCCCGACCTTTCTACATTTGAAGAAGATTTTAGACAGACTCATGACCCCACGGATTAACCACTTGCCTTCTTCTTTCTCTCTCTTGGCTGTCGATGGCCTGATTGATGGCGAACACATCAACTTCAGAAACTACTGCTGGGCTTAGCTTAGAACCTGAACTTTGGCCAGAAGGCTTGTAGCTCGTAGAGAAGCTCTTGGGCTTGAAGCCCAAACTCATTGTCTATTTCGGGAGAACCTCATACTTCTCCACCCTTTTACCCATCTCCTACACTTTAAGATAAGAGTCTAAAGTCCTGTATCACATTTCTTTTCTATACATATCTAGGCTGTCATCCACGAACTTGATTATGAGTTCAGACATTAATGGCTTTATGGCTAAACTGATCATTATTTTGAGCCATCTCTGATAGTAATGGTGGAAAGATTCGCCCGATTGTTGGCAGATCGTCTCAAGATCCTGTAGAGAAGTCTTGAATTCAGTGTTATTGTAAGCATAATTGCTTATAAATTCCTTTGATAGTGTTTCCCAATCCCTTCTGATAGCTTCTGGTTATTAGTTGTACAAGCTAGTGGCCTCATCATCCAGTGTGGTAGGGAAAAAGTGTGCAATCTGATTTTGGGTCAACCCAGCCATAGTTAAGATAGTGACAAATTGAGTTACATACGATGCTGGACATCCTTTTCCTTTATAAGTGGGAAATCATGGAATAGAAAAATCTGGTGGAATCTTTCCAGCCTTGTAGCTTAGAGATCTCTGGGATTGGCATACTTTAGTTCTTTGACTGACAACATGTTGAGGACCTTTGCTAAGACCTCCTACTGCTCCTTCTTTTTCTTCTGGAGCCACTCTTGTATAGAGATTTATCATGCTGATAATGACCCAAGAGCTTCAGTCTCTCGTATATCTCCTTGTGGGGTCTGGAAAACTGGTGATCTTTGCATTGCTTGAGGAGTGAGAAACTCATTCTATACTGACACTTGCACAGGCGGTGGGTTGGATGGTCCCACACCAAAGAGCCTTTGTGCTTCAGAAACAACTGCTATCTTTATTACCAATAGGTCCGTAAATTGCTCATAATTGAATAGATCGGTTATCATTTGGTGCATTTCTAATTGAGTAACCCCTCTGTTTTCCATTTCATTCTCCCTGGGCTATTATAGATCATATTGGTTCAGATTCCACTTTGCCATACCCTCTGTAGCATCAAACTGATTCTGTGACTGTTTGGTGAAATCTGGTGCCTCTTTCGACCCCCACACAACTTTGTTTGTATCTTGTCCCAGTTGTACTCAGACTAACTGAGATGTTATCTCCCTCCAAACTACATATTAAATAGTGAGGTTAGTACGATGCATGAAAATGGATGGGATGAATGGAGTCTACATGATTGTGAGCGGACGACCTTTGTTTTAAGAAAAAGAAAATTAGGTCTGAAATTGAAATTATTCCTAAGCGAGTGAACTAATTCTTTCCAAAACACCTTCGCCTTAGAAGCGATTCTAAGTTTTCGAAAAAAGAATCTTTCAAATGAATCACGCATGTGAATGCGATCTTAGGTGTTTTTCTTGAAAACCAAAGTTGGAAAATGAAAGTGTTTTAAAAGAAATTTGGACTCGAATCTCTAAAATACGTCTGGAGTCGCCACCTAGTTCTAAGCTCTACCAGGAATTAATATACGGTATTGCTCAGATCCTAAGTCTCGAATCCAAAACCATGATCCAGAGATCGGGTTCGGACAAGGCACTTACTTATCCTCTTTGAAAAGACTTTTTGAGAAATCGACAATATTTTAGAACAAAATGTTTTTATTTACAAAGAAACCTAGGTTAAGTTTAGTTTGGACTTTTAGGTGATCACTCATGCAAAAGTGGTAAATAAAAGCGGAAAAATTAAACATATATTTACAACCTAATTGAAATCACAAATCCTAGATAATGGGATTACATCAAAATCAAAAGGGGGAATGGGGTACATCATGCATAATATTTAAACATACATGCACAAATAAGACATTAAATAAACACATTGCACAACATCATGCTTGAAATGGACATGTGATAAGAATGGGGAGAAATGATAGCTTGGGGTCATTTATTTAGGGGGACGTTTAATCTGACTCAATTATCGAATCAAATGGTTTGGGCAGAAAGATAGACTCTTGACAGCCCAAAAACATTTTCGGCTCGTTTCGAATGGGCACACGGTGATTGTTATTTTAGAAACCATTTGGCTCAATTTTTAGTCTTGAAACATGCAATTTTTATAAGTTGGATATTCGGGAAATAATTTCCTTCGTTGTTTTGAGTTAGCGGCCCTAAACCCAGCTTCTTGACACGATTTTCTAGATGCTAACGTGCACAATATAAAACTGAATCTAGTCTCAAATACAAATAAATGTGTACATATGTCAACACACATCGATCTTACACATCAAGTAAATAAATACTTGAATAAATAAAAAGAATGCATGAAGTATGCATGGCTAGGAGAAAAACTTTTTTTAGGATATTTTGTGAAGAAAAGTATTATTTGTCTAAAGGGAAAATCAAAGGGGGCAAGAATCTTGAAAAGCAGGTCAAAATGAGCAAAAGAACCAAAAAATAGGAGGGGAGACAGTGACCAGTCATGATCATGACCCTGCATGTTGCGATTGTGACTTAGGTCTATGGCTTGAAACCACTGTCCAAGGCCATATCTCGATCACGGCTCGGGTTATTGCGATAGCGACTTGGTCCTGGAATCCAAGGCCATTTTACGCATTGATTTTAAAAATATGATATCTCACTCGTTACTTATGCGAATCACACTTATAATATACTATTGGAAAGCTCTTTAGATGAAGAATACGACGAATCAATGTTGTTGTCCAGTTTTGGGTTGTGATCGTGACATTTACTATCGTGATCGACCTTGCTTTGACTTTCTTCTTCCCTTTTCCTTTTTTTTTGTTCAACCTTGGTTGGGAACCCAAAAATACCTTGGGATATCTGGGATCTCAATTTTAACCATTTTCAAGGTGTTAAAACACGATCTTAACATCAAGAATCACATTCTCAAGATTTTAAAACTGAAGAATGCATACTTTTCTGTTAAGTCGATTTTATTAATTTTAAATCCGTTTTAAGTTTGATCTCACCCCTACCAGCTCCAGGTCAGTTAAGGCATGTAAATATAGTCCAACTGGGGACATATTTTGTTATTATATGGTTATTTTCCCGGGATATTTTCGTTCTCTCAACCAAAGTTACGGTTTTTGATTTTTCTAAAGTATTTACATTTTTTATATAAAAACTTCTATAAAAACATGCATGGAAAGAACATAAAAGAAGTGTCGGTAGTTTAGATCTCAGATATTACCCTTGAAGTGTACGTTCCACTTGTGGTTGAAATAAGAACTTTGGATCCGGTCCGTGTGCCACTGAACAACCGAACCAAGTGTTTATCTTGAGGAAATGAGTTTTGATGGTGAAAACTCTTAAAATCAGAAGGTTTATGGGCTAAACCTCCAACCTTTACAGTTGGTAAGAGTATGGGTATGATTCTTTTTGAAGTTTTGAAAGCAAGAGGGAGAAGAAGAAGAAGAAGATGATGGTGAAGAAGATGAAGAACAAGAGAGAGGATATTGAGTGTTGAAGAGCGGATTTGAAAGAGTGAAAGTGAGTCTTTTTGAAAAAAAATTTCTACTAAAAATTTTGAATTATGACCTCCCCTTACCTTAGTTTAGACGTGGGATTCATATAGGTGCAAGTGTGGTTTGCTTTTTGGCCATACTTGCATTAAATGTAAGCTTTTCTTTTTGCTCCACCTTTCCCTTTTCATTTCTTTTCCTTTTTATCATCTATTGGATTCTAATAAGGGACTTTATGGATGTAACTTGGGATTACAATGGGTGGTTAATGGGCTTTAAAAGTGGGTTTTGGGTTTAGAAAGGTGGGTATGGGCCTAAGGTTTAGGTTTGGGCCCAATTGGGCCTAAGGCCCATACACGCGTGTGTATGTCTATCCCATTGAAATTATTGGATAAACACTTGATTCAGTTTTTTGTGGTGTGGATATCGGAGTTCTTGGGTCAACCAATATGGATACCGAGGCGTACAAAGGGTATTAACGAATGTCGTTTTCATTATTGCCCTAGGAAAAATCCCGTGCTCACAGACTGCCCCTCGTGTGATCAAATTTAAAAAGCTAGATTTAAGAACATGATACAGGGACCAAGGGATCCTACCCATGCACATGCATGGAGTAGAATATATATGGAATGATGTATTCATACATGAAACTTAGAAGAAACCCGGGCGATCAAAACACCTGAAATATACGTATCGCTGCTTGCGGCTGTATATAGATGAGATATGCAGGATACGTTCCATACATAATTTGCGCTAGATAGAATACATGCCATAAGCAATTGAGGTATACGAGATGCGTGCTATAGCATTCGTGCTAAAAGGGATACGTGCCATGCGTGAGTGAGATATTCAAGGTGCGTGCCATAGCATTCGCACTAGAAGGGATACGTGTGATATGTAATTGAGATATACAAGATGCGTTCCATAGCATTCGTACTAAAGGGATACGTTCTATACATGATTGAGATATACGAGATGCGTGGCATAGCATTCTTGCTAAAAGGGATATGTGTGATACGTGACTGAGGTATGCGAGATGCATGCCATAGCATTTGCGCTAACAGGGATACGTGCCATACATAACTGAGGTTTATGAGATGTGTGCCATAGCATTTGCGCTAAAAGGGATACGTGTGATATGTGACTAAGGTATGCGAGATGTATGCTATAGCATTCGTGCTAAAAGGGATACATGCGATACGTAACTAAGGTATGCGAGATGCATGCCATAGCATTTGTACTAAAAGGGATATGTTCCATACATAACTGAGATATACGAGATACGTGTTATAGCATTCATGCTAAAAGGGATACGTGCCGTATGTAACTGAGGTATGCAAGATGCATGCCATAGCATTCGCGCTAAAAGGGATACGTGCCATATGTAACTACGGTATGCGAGATGCATGCCATAGCATTCACACTAAAAGGGATACGTGCCATACGTGATTGAGACACGCGAGATATGTGCTATAGCATTTGCACTAAAAGGGATATATGCTATATGTAACCGAGATATGATGAGTGCCATAGAATTCGCGCTAAAAGGGATACATGCCCTACGTAACTGAGGTATGCGAGATGTGTTCCATATCATTCGTGCTAAAAGGGATACATGCTATACGTGATTGAGATACATGAGATGTGTGCCATAGAATTCACAACAAGAGGGATACATGCCATACGTAATTGCGATATGTGAGATGTGTGCCATAGCATTTGTGCTAAAAAGAACACGTAGTGGAGGTGAACCAAATACGTGCCATACATATTCTTCTAATCATACATATGAGATGCATGATGGACGAGGTGGCCAGAAGAGTCTGGCCTGATTTTTACTTACGATTGACAAGTTTGGTAAAAAAAATTTTACCCCTTCACTTATAAGTGAAAATAATGACGTTGTTTGTAATGAGATGAGACATGTGATTGCATGAGCTTAACCTGATGTAGTGCAAGAGGAGCTATGAAAAATAGGTAAAATGTTTAAGGAAAATAACTGGTAGTGGGGCGCCATTTATGAAGGAAAATTTATGACAAATAGTGCAAATACGAGTTCATTTTTATTCATTAATCGACATTTTTGGCGATAAAAATTTTGCCACTTCGATTGATGGATAAAAATAAGCTCCTTTGTTTCTAGAGTGCGACATTTATTTGTGACCTAACGCTTGTCATGGTTGCTTCTGACAAATTAGGCTTCCGACCATGCATAGTGACTCAAGACAATCTGGAGTTTATGACGAGGCCTGCCAATGCATATGCTTGAGTGTTGGAGTTGGTTGTGGTCTTCCAGAGTGATGTGTATCGGCTGGGAGGCTTTGATTTAGATTTTGAAGGAGGATAAATGTGCTGAAAATGCTCTAACTTTTTCCTGGACCACCGCGATGCCCTTGTTTTCGCCCCAATGGACTTTCACTCTCTCTTTTTTTTTGTTTTTTTGTGGTGGTACATATGTAGCTATGAGACTTTCCAAATGATGTGAACATTCATGATATTACTACGCAATACATGTGAATGCAATAGAAAAAAAAGAAAGTGCCTTAGAACTTGACTAATCTCTCTTTCTTGCTCTAGTGGGCCCTTTCGGTTTCATGTTGCTAGAGACAATTGAATAGCTAACTGTTTTATGGACTTGATGTAATAGTGGTTCGACCGTTGTGTGCCATCGGCTAGTTGGGTTAGTTTCCTTGAATAAAGAATGGTAGGAATCACGTAGGTGATACACTTTGGGTCGAGAATGATCTTGCATTAGTTTAGGGGTCGAGTGGATGACATGCCCTTTGTTTGGTTAATAGAAGGAAATGGTATTTGAGGTCATGTAATGACATGCTCCTAGGCTAGGAGTAAGATGGAGTAATCTTTATAGGTTACATAGATGACGTTTCCCTCGACTGAAGGTGGGATGAATGGGTCATTGGATGATACACCCCTGATAGAGACAGAATAAATTGTTTTAGGGGTTATGTGAATGACATGCCCCCAGGCTTATGACAAGAGAAAGACTTTTAGAATCCATGTAAATGACATGCTTCTAGGTTTAGGATAGGGGAAAGGGGTTTAGAGGTCATATAGATGACATGCCCCTCGAGATGTGCGAGCATCACAAGTATTGATTTGAGACAAATGCATTTTGAAACCTTTAATGCAAGCTTAAATGAAGAATTGTTGAATGGATGATTCTCATTCATTCATCATGGCATTCATGTAATATTTTGAGTGCACAATGTCACATTGACGAGTTTAATCTAAACTTTGAACAAGGAAAACGGTGTATATCGCTTGACTCATCCTCCATTGTCAGAAGTCCTTCACAGTTTTCCATCTGACATCTCTCACCTCATGCTATTTGTTATTATTGTATCATTATTTTTTGTAATGGGTAAGAGATTCACCTGACATGGATAGCCCTTTCTTTAAGAGT
>CAOJCR013261695.1:0-12100 GCA_948330485.1 Euphorbia neoarborescens | reverse complement strand
GAAGCATGAGGCCCTGCACCAGCTAGTTCCTTCTCCAAGCTGTGCTTATCATCACCTGTATCCTCCACCTCTATTTCCTCTTCCACTGGCTCATCTATCTCCATAGGGCGTTTGCCCCTGCTTTGTGAAGAGCTCTTAGGTCCTCCCACCGTCGGCCTTCCTGAAAACTGCAAAGTAGACAAGGCCATATCCTTCTTCGTAATAGGCTGGAAAGGAGAAACACAAGAGGGGCTATGGAAATATTTGGCCATCATAGTGATGATGTGGCCTAATCCAAGACTCCGCTTTTACTTCTTCTTACCTGCAAGGTGAAAAACATCAATTAAATATGTACCTAAGTCTACCCAAAATCCCATATGAGCCAGGTAGAGAATGAGGAGTTCAGCTTCATTAACCTTACTAGTTTCGTTTTTCCCACTCAAATTAAAACACACAAACTTGAAGAGGAAAAACAAATAACCTGTTTTGATATTTCTAGCTTCAAGATTATGAAGATCTAAATTACCTTGTCCATGTGCGGCCCAAAACTTCCTAGGAGTCACACCCTCCGGCCAAGAAAGGTATCACCCTCAATGCCTATAATAGTGCTCATGAGAGAGGCATTGACCTCCCTTTCCATACCAAACAGCCGAAATGACATTGATTTCGTTGAATTGGCTGTATCGATAGTGGAAGTGAGGGTGGTATGGAATTCTACAGTTAATTCTTCAAATGAGTCATTAGCACCTTTAGCAAATTCTAACCATCCTAACTCCTGGAGTTTATTGTTGAAAATCTCATTTAAACCTAGGCAGTCTAATTCCCCAAACAGACGACAATGAAAAGGTAACAGGGGTAATGAAGAGCAGAGTTTATATCATTTACCTTCATCCGCAGAGTCAAGATTAAAGGGACACTTAAGCTTACAAGAGAGTGTGGAGAGAGGTACCCCGGTAGGTGGTTGTTTGGGAGGTACATTCGGAGGTTGCTGGTTAGAAGGTTGTGCTCCGATCGTAGTTAATTTTGTAGCATTCTTGGTTCTAGCCATCTGTACAATAAAAAACACATAAACACAAACACCTAAAAATATAAACATGAACACATAAACACGATTAATCTATATG
Organism: Euphorbia neoarborescens; assembly: GCA_948330485.1. Lineage (NCBI taxonomy): Eukaryota > Viridiplantae > Streptophyta > Magnoliopsida > Malpighiales > Euphorbiaceae > Euphorbia > Euphorbia neoarborescens. The sequence continues at coordinate 10,997 of CAOJCR013261695.1, read as the reverse complement.
AATATGCAACTGCTATGACATGATTGAGATCCCCAAGAATGTAAAATCACTGAAAACACATGAGCACCTAAACATAGACACATAAATGAAACAATTGGAGAGATAGAACCAAGGCACAACATATAAACACAACCCTAAAATCAAAATTATGAAAGATAGAAGGTAAGCACACAAACTCTTGAACATTAATCACAAACAAAACGCAATCAACCAAAAGAGAAACATAAATAGATGGAATTACGTTTAGGAGAATAGAAGTAAAAAGAAAAGAAAAGAAAGAGGAGGAGGAAGAAGAAGAATAATACAAACCCTAGAATCACAAAAAATGGAAAAATTTGAGGAAAGCTCATACCTTTGATACGTTCTTGAGAGGGAGAGAGAGTTGAGAGAAACGAAAATTGAAAAAGAAACAAAATGGAAAGAAAATAAAGCGGTGTGTCTATTTAAGAAATAAGTTAAATTAGGGGTAAATTTGAAATTTGAGTCGTGCACAAGGTCGTGCAACTCTTGCATAACTCGTGCACGATGCGTTAAGAAAACAACTCGAGTTGTGCTGGCTTCAGCACGAGTCCTGCTGTGTAATATTGTGATTTTAAGAATAAAACCACAGAAGCCATGCACGATGTCGTACAAGACTTTGCACGAGTTGTGCAATCTTTCGCACATTTTAATGATTTTCAGTGTATTGCACGAGTCGTGCAAGCCTTTGCACGAGTCATGTAAATTGTGGACACCTAAATGTCTTTGTTTCAGCATACCTTTGCAGCCTCAATCATAATGCTTCCTTTAAAACAAAACAAAATATATCACAGGACCACAAACAACGCAAACATAACAAAAACTACCAAAAATAATTTGTTCGAAATGACATATGGTACATAACATGCTTAGTTATAGTCGGTAAGCTTGAGTGTATCCGTCAGATGTTCACGGATCGGTTAGAAGCATCACGTGCTTTTCCGCATTAATCTTACCACCCACATACAGTTTCAACCGATGGCCATTCACTTTTAGGATTCCATTCTCCATTTGGATTTCCACCATCCCAGATGGATATATAGCAACCACCTCAAATGGACCACTCTAGCGACTTCTCAGTTTTTTGGGAAACAACCTCATTCTTGAATTATACAATAAAACCAGATCGCCCATGCTGAAGTGCTTCCCCACCTCGTGCTTGTCATGCCATCTTTTTGTCTTTTCTTTATAAAGCTTGGTGTTCTCATACACACTCAGTCTCAACTCGTCAAGCTCATTCAATTATTGCAATTGACATTCTCCTGTAGCCTGCACATCAAAATTTAAAAATTTCAAAGCCCAAAATGTCAGATGCTCAAGCTCAACAGGAAGATGACACGACTTACCAAACACTAAATGACATGGGGATATGCCAATTGGTGTTTTAAATGCAGTTCTATATGCCCACAATGCATCGTCTAGCTTAACTCTCCAATCCATCCTAGATGAATTGACCATTTTCTCTAAAATGCGTTTCAATTCTCGATTTGAGATCTCTACTTGACCACTAGTCTGGGGGTGGTAAGGGGTAGCTACTCGATGAACAACAACATATTTCTGTAGTAATAAGTCAAATTTCCTATTACAGAAGTAGGATCCCCCATCACTAATAATAGCTCTAGGAGTTCCAAATCTAGTAAAAATATTTTTCCTAATAAACTTAACTACTACTTTAGAGTCATTAACAGCTGTAGCCACAGCATCTACCCACTTCGAAACATAGTCAACCGCTACCATAATGTATTGGTTGTTATACGACTTAGGGAAAGGTCCCATAAAGTCTATACCCCAGATATCAAATATCTCACATTTTTTATATAGCCATCTTCCTAAATGATTTTTTCTAATTAATTTATTATTATTATTATTTCATTTTCTCATCAATTTTTATTTTTTATTTTTTATTCTTATCAATTTTATTTGTATAATTAATAATTAATAATTAATAATTATTAACTAAACATAATCCAATCCAAACTAACTGATTCTATCCAATTTCAAATCCAATTTGACCACCTGTGAGTACGGGATTTTTTCCCATGACAATGATGAACTGGCATTCACCGATACCTTTTGTACGCTTCGATATTCACTCAAGTTGATCAAGAGAAGGCCGAGGAATACGGTGCCCGCAAAATAAAGATCCAAATCAAGTGTTTTTCAAGAAATTTTGTTGGACCAAGCCTAACATGGGCGCGTGGGCCTAAGGCCCAGTTAGGCTCAAACCCATTCTAAGGCCCACACACCCATGATCCATATTTTGAAATTAAATTAAAAGCAAAAACAAGTGATTTATGGATTTTGGAAGAAATAAAATAAGCATAAATAAATGAACTTTGTTTTATGAAGAATGGAAGGGTTAATCTCATTAACATAAAAGCAAGACCAAGTTTAATCATGACATACAAAAAGGAACCTTGGTTTAGGGAACATAAGAAGGAGGATTAGGGACTCTTTGACTCACTAGTGAGTAGGGGGACCATATTCCCTTTTTTTTGGCAAAGATGCCATAGGGGACAAGGTGGAAAGAAAGATTGGTCTCGTACCAAATGGGGAGGGGAAAACCTTTAAGGTTTAGTGATAAAAATCATACTTTTGGGGCATTGTGGGGGGAGCTTCCATGTTTTCTTTGGCAGCCACAAGGAAAGAAATCTGCACTTTCTTTTGCTCTCCTTCAATCATCCTCGTCTAATTTTCATCTTCTACCTTCTTTCCTCTTCATCTTCCTTGATCTTCTACCTTATTCCTTCATCATCCACCATGATCTTCCTTCCATCCTCATCTCCATTATCCTTCTTTCTTCAACCCATCTTCATCATCTTGCTTAAACTCATCTCTTCTTCTTACTCATCACCTTCTTTCTTCAACCCATCTTCATCGTCTTGCTTGAACTCATCACCTTCTTCCTTCATCATCTTCATCATTTGTCATCTCTTTCTTCATCTTTTTCTTTTTTATAATACTAAAAATACCAAAAAAACTAACTTACTTTAGGAACTTTGGAAAAATCACAAGCTTTTGAAACTTGGAAGAAAACACTTGGTTCGGGAGTTCGGGTTTCGACAAAGATCACCGCAGCAAACATGGACTCTTGATTCACAACTTACAAAATACACGGCACTAAGGTAACCTTGAGCCCTAAATTTCTTTCATTTGCTTGTATGCCATGTAGATACCTTGCTCTTGCATGCTTTAGCTTTAGTATTGATATTTATGTTTATAAAATATGAAATGTCTTCAAATCGGACTTTTGGTTGGAAGAGTGAACATATCTCCAGAAAAATGGATAAATTTAATAAAGTTAACACCTTTGTGATATTTGGACTTCCAGTTGCTATCTTAGAGTTTCTATGGATAAATCGGACTTAATATAGACTAAATAAACCAAAATCGAACTAAAACGGATAAAATCGGAATAAAGACCTAACACGAATTAAAAATAAATCCACCATCATAAAGACACTAAAATTTGAATCTTGGGTTTCCCAGAGTCATTTCACTCTTCCAACCATACAAAAAAAGACTTGAAAGATATATGAAAACTTGCTGGCTTTTTGGTAAAATGAGTGATTAAGTTTTTTAACCAAATTATAACGTATTTAAGCTCAAAAATGAAATGTGAGAAAGATTTCGTCATGTTCTTTGTCAAAAGGGCTTTCCATCGTTATATTACATGTGTAATTTGGATAAGAGACGAGTGAGATATCGCATTTCTAAAACCTGTGCGTGACAAAGCACCACCACTGCCGCTGGGCAACCTTCTGCCCAACTGTAATTTTGGCCTATCACGACGTGACACTCCACCTGTCACAACGTGACAGGCCATTTTCTAGCGGCATCTTATTTTCTTAGATATCCGAGCCTGAGCCAAACCCTAAGAAGTTTTTTTACCCTTATTTCGACTTGTTTTTTGAGATTTTAGCATTTCTCGGGTTTATCCTCGAATAAAAGAATGTTTTTCTCCATAATATATCACAAATAGAAATTTTTTAGCCATGCATCATTTGGGGCATTTTGCTTTTTAATTTCTCCTTTACATACTTGAAGTGAAAATCGATGTGTGCCAAGGTATGAACGCGTTATATATGTGCACGTGTGACCTAGATTCAATTTTTGCTATTTCGTGTTTGTATCTAGAGACCTGGATAATGTCGACATTAGGGCTGCTAATACCATTCCACGAAGGGAAGCGTTTCTTGGATATCCATCCTACAAAACTTAATGTCAATGACAACTAAAATCGAGCCAAAAGTATTTCTAAAATAACTTTCACTCCAATACAATCCGAACTTGACAAAAATGTTTTCGGACCGTTACGAGACCATCTCTTGGCCCAAGTCACCTTGATCCGACTAACCGAATTTGATCGAATAGCCCCCTAAATAAAGGACCTCGAGCCATCGTATCTCCCCATTCTCCATGCATGTCCATTTCAAGTATCATGTGTGTAATGTGTTTAAATTCAACAAATGTACCCCGTAGTATAGCTTGTGTGAATGGTTTGTAAATGATGTATATATTTTACAGTTTTCTGTATGCTTTCGTATGCACGATCACTAAAATCAACATAAAATCAATCTTAGATGGTTTCAAAATAAAAATACTTTGTTTTTAAAATTTATCGATTTCTTAAGCGTCTTTTGAGAAAGGATGAGTAAATGCCTTGTCCGAACCCGATCTCTGGATCACGGTTTTAAATTTGAGATTAGGATCCGAGAAATACCATGAATTAATTCCTGGTAGAGCTTGGAATCGGGTGGCGACTCCAAATATCATTTTTAGAGATTCAGCGGAATTTCTTTTAAAACGGTTTCATATTTAAACTTTGGTTTTCAAAATAAAAATCCTAAAGCCCGCATTCACGAGTGTATTAATTAAGAAATTTTTCCAAGGAAACCTTATCTCGGTTTTTAGGTGAAAGGTGTTCTTGAAGGAATAAACCTTTATTGCTTAAGGATTTGTTCGATTTTTTTTTCATACCCTTTTCGAAAATCAAATCTTTCATTCATGTTTTACACAAACCCCTAAGCCCGTATTCATATGTATATTTTGTTTGAGATGTTCTTCCTCCGAAAAACTTAAAGTCGCTTCTAAGACGAAAGGTATTTTGGAAAGAATTATTTTATCCGCTTAGGAGTTATTCTCTGTTTTCATTACACATGTCTTCTTTAAAACATTTTGTTTTTCATTACTATTTTGTTTCTAAAATAAAATTACTCATTTTAGTTTAATTTTTAAAAAAACAATTCTCTTCCTTATAAAAAGAGGTCATCTGCTCACAGTGGCGACTCCACTGGGGAATGATCCTTTTCAAAAAAATTCTTCCAAAAGTTTTCAAACTTAGAATTTTTAAAAGGAATTTTTGACAAGCTTTTGAAAGACTTTTTCAAAAGACTTCTAAAAAATCGACAACATTTTCAAACAAAGTATTTTTATTTGCATATCCATTCAAATGGATTTTTATTTTCATGTGTTTGCATTGCAGTAGATATACTCATTGCACCCACCATGCTAAGACCACTATACCTACCTCAGCTCTCTCAAGAAAGTGTCGCTTGTGTGCTACTCCGGTTCCAAGGGAACCTATTGGGAAGCCACTTATAGCCTCATACTAACTCTTCTTATTCGAACCTATTTAGGGAGAGAAAGAGTGTATATTTTTCTATGGGACCCTCCTTTGCTATTCAGACTTTGACTTTCCTACATATAAAAGCCGTAGCAACTTCCATTAGGTTTCCCTTAACATGAGCTAAAATGAATCTAGTTGCGACCCTTGTTATTTCCCGTTAGTGACAAAGAGACCCCTCCTAGGAATGGTAGAGACTCACTGACCAGCATTGAAACATAGGTCTGTTCTCGCATGCTGTTTCATTCTGTTTGTGTGTGTTTATTTTTCCGAATGTAATATTGTACACTTGTTTAGACTTAGGTCTCATTTACATATAATCAACACCGCTTGATCACCCATCTTCATAGTTATGCATATAGAGTACTTTAGTACATGTTACATGTCTAACTCGTATCACTAGTCTAATTGAGAGCATGTGCTACATTATAGAGTCTTTCTGCACATCATGGTCTATCTATCATATGTCACCACATGATCCCATGTCATGCATAATGCCATGTCATGCATCATATATAATGTCATGTATGATACCATGTCATCTGTATCCCATGATGCCATGTCATACACCATACGATGCCATGTCATTCGTATCATAAACAAATGCCATTATCCCATGCCATGCATTCTACATGGTTCCATATCATACATCACCATATGATGTAACGTCATTCACGATGCCATGCCATGCATTATCAATATATTTTTTGCCATGTCATGCATTTTATATGATGTCGTATCATGTATCACCACACGATGCCATGACATGCACAATATCATGCTATATACCATCGATATACAATGTCGTGTCGTTTATCGTACGTGATGCCTTATTATTCATATGCCATGTTATATATAATGCCATACCATACCTTATCAACATACAACACCATGTCATTTATTGCACTTGATGCCATGTCATTCATATTATATACAAAAGCCATGTTATATATAAGACACGTCATGCATCATCATTATATTTTATGACATGTCATGCACAAATTTCATGTTATCTATTATACAAAATGTCATATCATGCATCATCACACGGTACCATGTCATGCACAATGCCATGACATACATTATCAATACATTTTATGCCATGTCATACACAAATGCCATGATGCCATGTCATCACCATATGATGCCATTTCATTCATCACATAATGTCATGTCATACATAATGCTATATCATGCATATGGTTATGTCGTGCACCATACATGAATTCTAGGTCACCCATTATATTGTAATGCCATGTCCTGCACCATACTATATCACATATTACTACATCCTTCTTTATGGTATGTATTACGTCCTTCCTCATTACATGTTTAACACTAGACACGACCTAGAAATTGCACCTTGTTATCCCACAACACAATCACCCTATAAAAATAAATGCCATGTCTTTTCCTCGAACTCTGAAGTGTCTAGGGGCATCGAATATATCAAAGCCGGTCAGTACGCCCACTGTGAATTCTTAGCCTAACTCAAATATTGGTTTGTCCAAACCCTGTGGAATTGGTGTTCACTAGCATGTGAAGTTGTCTTATGCATTCATAAGTCCATAAAGTTAGATTATGGCCTTCATCAGATTTCTCCTATGGTGGAGTAAATCATTCATAGGTCCATGCATCGCACCATATGCCTTTTTCATCATTTTGGGTATGCATTTACCACTGTTACCCAAGCAGGCTGCTTATTAGGATCAACTTATAGCCATGTGCATATGGCCCTAAACATGGGCCAATTATCTTTGGCCAACAATCATGATTTTTGTTTGCATGCCCCCTCATAATCCTTGTCGTATGTACAAGACATGCTATTGTACTTTGCCTGCCATGCTAACCCACATTTTTGTGTAGCTGTGAGCACGGGATTTTTCCAGGTCTATGATGATTTGACATTTGTCAGCCTAAGCTGTGATTTTTTTCGATTAAGAAGCTCAATAAATTTAATTTTTACTTTCAAATTCATTTTTTTGAAAATCAAAAATATTTTTTACCAGTTCATACTGGATTATTTTTATTTCCTTTATGTCAAAATTGCTCGTTATTGTTAGGCCAGACCGGACTGTTTCTATTTTTATTTATCGGTGTTATGTCCTATTTTTATCTATATTTTATTTCTATCTGTGTTATTTATCTTTTTCGTGTATTTTTGTTGTGTTGAAATAGCTTTATAATAATAATAATAATAATAATAATAATAATAATAGATGAAAAAAATAAATTACAAAATTATAATTTTTGTTAAGTTAAAAAAAGAAGAATAAGAATTGAGAAGGAAAACAAAAATTATACGTGGGACCTACCTGATATTAAGTCTAAATACAAAGGGTTTCTTTTTTTAGTGGCTTTCTTAAGATTGGCATTTTCAGTGTCATTTCTTTTGTTTTAGGGGAAATTCAAACGAAAAAAAAGAAACAATGAGCAGATGGCATGGTGGTTTCTCAATTCGTCTAACGGTAGAAGACCAAGAACAGAGGTATGGCTATCTGATTCTAGGGCTGATTTTCGACAGAAAAGAGAAGCAAAAAATTAAGGGGACTACTGTGGGGTTTCGGTGAACATAGGGCTAGTGATTTTAGGGGTGAATTTGGGCAAAAACGAAGGAAAAAGGCATATGTAGCACATAATTGAGGGGGTCTTTTGACATTTGACGAGACTGAATGAAGAGAGTTGCTGGCTTTCAGCGATTGATGGATCAAAAAAGGGGTTTTTTTCTGCATATTTAAGAGCTGTCTACGTTTGAAAAAAAGGGGAGGAATTGAAAAATCAGCTGCCAAAAATAATAAGGAGAAGGGAAATTCAAAAGAAAAGATCAGGAAGGAGAGCTTGAGTTTTCCAGAGAGAGCCATTTGAGAGAACACGAAAATTTTGATCAAAAAGAAAAAGGGGAATCAGTGGAGCTGTATGTCCAATCGGGGGAGGCAGCGGAGCATCGCCGGGAGTCAAAACCGTGGAGCATCATCAGAGTTTAAGGTAATTCGAGAGCCCTGAACTTCGAAGTGATTTGTAATTTAATTGCCACATGATTTACTTTATGATTTCTGTGTTCAGTTTTATTTTTTTATTTCGCTCATCTGTTGTTCTAATTTTCATCTTAAATGGATTTTCTCTCTTCGAACTTGGATTGCTTTTGCATGTTCAATTTCAGTCGAGCCTCCTGTTGTTTCCTCCTTTGGAATTCAATTCTCTATTCTATTTCTGGATTAATTTTCTTCTGGGTGATTCCTTTTCTTTCATATGCGATGATTCCTGCTCCATATGATTCTCAAATTTTTGTGTTTACAAGCGATAATGCCATTTGTCGGTTAATTTCTTTGAATGAGTTTCATTTTAGTTGAGCCTGCCTTTTGGTTTCATGTTATTTGCTTTAGAACCTATTATTGGATTCATATTTGACTTAATGTTTTGTATGATCTGTTTACGGGTTAATATTCTGTTTAAGGTCGGTCGTAATTGGATTTTAATTTTCAAAAGGATTTTTAACCTTGGTGTGGTTTTATATTTTGTGATTCACCGTTTGATTTTCTATTTGAAATTTTTGAATTCAAATTGTATTTTAGATTTTGTATTTTGGTGTAGACAAATCTTTGTGATAATCTAGTTGTTTACTGAAAACTAAAATGTTATCTCGTTTTGATCTGTCAGCATATGCTTTTGGTTATGATACTTGTTTTATTGTCAAGGGGCTGGCCATAGATTGAGTTGTCTTTAGTGTATCATTCACTGTCTAGTATGTGATTTACATTTTGAGATTTGTTTCAAACTTTCAAGTTCGTTTTATGTTCGTAAATTGCTTTTCCAATTTGTGAATTTGATGAGCTATGCAAAATCCTTTGTTTTCTCACAAGTTGAATTGAAAAGTATTGCATCTATATGCAATCAATTTCCTGCAAGATGTTTCCTATCTTTGGTTTTGCGTTTTGCGATCATGTTGCAATTTACTCCAAAATCTTTTAAATAAATCTTTTTTTAGCTTCTTTCAATTTATGAAAAAAAACCCAGAGCTTAAAAACAAAATCTGAGACCTAATAAATCTCGATACATGCATTTTTGTATTTATTTCTATTTGGACTTTTTTGAGTCTTTTACATTTTTAGCATTTGTTGTTATTACTTGTGTGTTATGTGGGATTGTTCAAAGACCTAGATTTAAATTTCTGCAATTTAAATTTTGTAATGACGTATGCATCTAGAAAGCCATGCCGGGAAGCCGGTATTAGGGCCGCTAACACAGCGCAATGAAGGAAACCCCCGGGTTTCCGGATATTCGACCCATTTTTATGCATGTGAAAATAATGAAATTGAGCCAAATTCTTTGAAAGAGAAAATGAATTTCCAATCCTATCAGACACGTTTCAAAAATGGTTTTACAGGTCTAGTCAGATTAAATCTACCGGATTTAACTGACTATCCCCTATTATCCATGACCCCAAGCTACCGTATCTTCCCATTCTATTGAATGTTATTTCAAGTGTCCTATTTGAGTCCAATGTGTTTAAATTATGTTTGCTTTTAATTATTTAAATATATGTTAAATGTATGTTTATTTATGTTTATTTTATTCATACGTTTTATGCATGTCTGATTCCTTCCCCAACAAATGTATCCCATAGGGTAGCTTGCTTGACATTCGATTGGGTTGTAATAATTAATTTTACTTTCTCCTTTTATTTACCGCTTTATGCTTGTGCGATCACCTTTAATATCAAACTAAAATAAATTTAGGCCTTTTGCAAATAAAAATGTTTCGTTTTTAAAATGTTGTCGATTTCTTTTATAAGTCTTTTGAAAAAGGATAAGTAGATGTCTTGTCCAAACCTGTTCTCTGGATCACGGTTTTGGATTCGAGACATAGGATCCAAGAAATACCGTGAATTAATTTCCGGTAGAGCTTGGAACCGTGTGGCGACTCCAACATCGTTTTAAAGAGATTCGAGTGAGAATTTCTTAAAAATTGTTTTCCTTTTTACAAATTTTTATTTCCTCGAAAGGTCGCTGCGCTCACAGTGGCGCTTCTACTGGGGATCTTCTTTTCAAACTTTTTACTAAAAGTTTTCAAATTTCAAATTGTTTTGAAAAGAAATTTTTTGACAAGCCTTTGAAAGACTTTTTCAAAAGACTTAAAAGAAATCGACGATAAAGTGTTTTTATTTACACCTAAGTTTTCTTTTTTATGTTATTGCATCTCAATAGATTGCATTCCCCCATTAGGACCTCCATACCTACCCCGAATCTCTCAAGAAGTGTTACTTGGGTTCCACTTTGGTCCTTTGAACGCGTATTGGGAAGCCACCTATAGCCTCGTACTAACCCTTCTCGAACGAACCTATTTGGGGAGAGAA
>CAOJCR013253514.1:0-10061 GCA_948330485.1 Euphorbia neoarborescens | reverse complement strand
GTTTGTGTAATGTACTGGTCGAATGTGGCCCCACTCTTAATAGTTAAACCACTTCCTTCTCAATAGCTCTCTGCCTATCCTGAGCATGCCTCCTCTTCTTTTGCACTACTGCTTTTGCTTCAGGGTCCACATTCAAGCTATTAGTGATTATTTCCAGTGGTACCCCTACTAGGTCTTCCGCTATCCAAGAAAAAGTCATCTGCTCAGCTCTCAGAAATTCCATGATCGCAGATTTTAGCCCCTTATCTAAGTTCTTGCATATATTTACGCTCTTCCCCTTTGCAATGGCAAAGGTTTCAATTTCATCTATTGGCTCAGAAGAGCCTAGGCTTCTCTCTTCTTCTTCTGCCTCAACCTCCTCTTCATTCTTCAGTAAAGCCAAGTATGTCTTCTGAGTGGCTTGCTGATTACCACGGCACATGGCATTCCCTTTAGAAGTAGGGATAATTAATGCCAAATGCCTGCATGAGACCACTACTTTTGAATCTACAAGAATGGTCTGCCCAGGATCGTATTGTAAGCCATCCTGGCATCAATTATAAGAAAAAGCTCCTCAGACTTTGTATATGTGTTCTTCATCTCCGCTCTTCATTTGCAACCGAACCTATCCTATTAATGGGATAGGGTGGCCACCGAGAGCCACTACTGGGGCATATGCTGATTGGATCCTGTTGCTTTCGATCTTTAACTTTTCTACAGCATGTCTGTTGATTAGATTGACGACGCTTCCCATATCAACAAGCGCTCTCTGGACCGTATAATCTTCTATCTCAACTTCAATCACTAGCGCGTCCGTGTTCCCTGGATTCACGCACGTTAGTAAGTTTAACAAAAGGATTATTGAGACCAGAGGTACCATTATTTTTTGTAGGGGTTTGTTTTGCCCTCTTGGCCCGGGGCTCTACAGTCGGCCCTCCTTCTATAACCATTATGACCCCCAGGGTCTGCCTCCTATTCTAACGCGGGTTAGCCGCTTTCTCCTGTTTATAATCAAGACCCTCCATCTCTGCATCATCTGTGTCCTCTCTCGAATTCATGAACTTAGTCAACTTCCCCCGTCTAATTCCGCCAGGCATTTTCACTCATCTGTATCATGCCCTTTGGTTATGTGAGACCGGCAGTATGAATCCTTGTTTGGACCGTAAGTCATCCCTTTCTCAACTGCATGATATGTTAACTCATTGTTTAGCCCCTTCTCGTTGATGGCAACCAAGAGCTCATTGAGCGATGTATTCAATGGGGTAAGCTGCATCCGCTCTCTGTTTCCTCGGGAGAAATCTCTTCTCCTATCCCTATCACGGTCATGACCCCGACTATCCCTCTTGAACTGGTTCTGATCCTTGGATCCCAGGTCGCTGTTTCGCTTCATACTCTAGGCTTCATCCACCTCTACATAGTCTTTACATATGGTCATCAACTGGACATGATTATTCGGCTTTTGAGAAGCCAGCTGTTGACGCAACTTGTTATTTCTGGTATTTCTTATCAATGCCTCACAGGCTAGATTAGTCTCTAAATTTTTAATCTGTACACAGGCTTCGTTGAATCTGACCATGTAATCCTTCAGCGATTCCTTTGGCTTTTGGATGATGTCATTTAGAACTGTAGTTGCTGTTGTGGCTGGGATGGATCCTACAAACTTCTCAACAAAATGTCTTTTGAGTTTATCCCAACTGTCTATAGAATCGGGTGCCAACCCATCATACCAATAGTGAGCTGGACCATCCAGGGACAGGTTGAACATGGTAAACATCAAGTTGTTGTCAGCTCCTGCTGCGTACCTGAGATTAAAATACTTTCTTATATGAATGACAGGATCTGCGGACCATGTATATTGCAGTAGCACTGGTAATTTGAAACTCTTATCATGCTCAGATTTCGAAATATGCCTTGATAGAGGGGGATCCCCTATGTCTAGTAGAGGAGCTTGGAAAGGTACCGCTAACTCACTTAGAGTGGATTTGAACCAGTCTCCTAAAAATTTTCCCGTGTCACCAGTAGTAATGCGTTTCACCAAATCCATATCAGCAGCTCTGTCAAGCGCTACCATATTCGCACATGGATGACCCATATTCTAAAATGTGATAGGATTGTTTACCTGTTAGGATGTGCCTCCCTGAGATTGATGCGCAGGAGGAACAATAACACTGGGTAGCGCACATTGCATGAATAGGTTCCATGGTATGCTGGGCTGAGAGGGCCACCCACTCGTTGGCGGAATAAAACTGGATTGGGCTTGTACAGGTGGTGGAGGAGGTAGTGTCCTATGATCCTGAACCATATGAAGCTGACTGCTACTCATGCCTGCCATTGGTGTTTGGAATAGAGCTCTATTAATGTTGCCTCCATCCATACCAGTGGTTGTGTTAACCAGACGAACCGGAGTTTCTACAACGGCGGCTTGCCTCGCCATGGATGTTCCAGCCATTTGAATTATTGTCGCATGCTGTGGTGAAATGCCATAGAGCTGTACCAACTGCTCCATCGTCAAAGTTCCTGATACCTGGCCTGTTTGGCTTCCTAAAGCAAGGCTGCTCTGAGCTTGTGGGTTTGTTGCTAAGAACCCATTGTTTCTAGATTGTTGTTTGTCTCCGTCGCCATGTAATATCGAACCAACGTTACATCGCACCAATGATATTCCTAAGTGGAATAAAACCTTCTTTCGGATGACTGATGATCTAAATCCAAGGGTAATGCCTGAGAACAACAGAAACAGAGTGACACCGAAGGTTTCGATGAAAAACCTTCCGATGGATTAAGTCAGAAAAAGGAAGCTCTCAAAAGGTAAAATGATGAACTTAGAAAATCAGAGAATAATAAGGAGTCAAAAGTACCTTTTCGTGAAATATATGAGCCTTTATATAGGCTCTACCTCATAACTAAATTCTGTTAGGGAATATTTGCTGCCAATCATTGTGGTCCCCTATGTAAAGGCTAAAATGCCCTCTAAATGACTCTATTTGGGGGACAACCTTGTCAGAGGAGAAATGCATGTTTGCTAAGTCATTTTCAGCTATGATGACGGATGACTATCATCCGGGTGCCGGATTGACATCCCGCCAATTCCCCAAAATGGGTTATCTTTTCTTCCTAGATCACTCCTGACAAGGGATCCGATTTTAGTGTAAAAATGTACTGATTGTTATCAGTAGTCCCTTCCTGGTATTATGGAAGCCCTTTAAGGCTGATTTAGTAATTCTACTTTTGGAGTGTTCGGGATGTACTGATTATCATCAGAAATACATTGATAAAAAAATATATCCTACTGATTAATGAAGTAGAAAATATAGTATCTGCAGTAATCTTTTCTTTTTATCATCCTTATTTTGTTATTATATAATTATTTTCTAGCATCACTTTCACATTGACACTCTTAAGCACACCACATTTGGCATCTGCCATGGTTTATAGCAATATATATGAACAAGATGAAAGTGATGCAATGAAAAGCAACGAAAGAAAAAAGTAGATACTTCCAAAAAAGATATATCATACAAAATCTACAGTACTGGAGATCGACATTATATCCAGATTACTCAATAATGACACAATTATAATAAAGATCAAGTTATGCAGTAAAAAATAAACAAATGTCATCCACAAATTACACTAAGAAACTAGTTTCAAATCTAGAAAGAAAGTGGCGTTAAGTGGGATTAAACTTTTTTAAGCACTGCTGAAATGTGAGCCACTCATTTACAAGTACGGAAATTTACCTAGTACAACATCAAAGATATCCCAGCATTAAAACCATAACTAGAAAGGACAAAATTATTCACCATTATCATACTGCAGGTAGAAATGCAGTATGCTAGGCCAGATAATAAGGACCGATTATGTATTTTAAGGGCTTTATTGCAACTTGTTGTTTTATCCCTGTCCTTTTCCATTTTGCCACCTTCAAAGTCAATTTCATGAGTTTTAGGTGGCTTCATAGTGAAAGATGACCTGAGAAAAGTATAAGAGATTCAAACAGTTTGTGATTATTTAAGCTTACGTTCTTATTTTTTAGCAAGTACAAATACAATGGTCAAGTATCAAGACACTGATTACCGATTGTCATATCTAAAATGTGAGTTGAGAGGGAGAACTTAGCTTTATACATAATAAATTCACTTTTATGAAAAAACATTAGGGGACATAGCACTAAAATAACTTTTAATGAACATTAACAAACTCAACCCCTATACTATACTTGAGTATCATAATACTGATTCAGGTAACTAAGCTGCCCTGCTACCAGATTCATTCTAAAACAAGCCACAAAGTTTTGTCAATCTTGCTTCCCATTAATCATGTAAAGGAGCAAAAAGAATGGTGGCTATATGCAATTAACAATTTATAAGACCATTAAAAAAAAGAGCATCACAAGAAAAAACCAGCCAGGAAAACAATATGAATAAAAAAATTTAACAATTTCAAATTTTACAACCACAGACAAAAATAATAAAGCAGTATGAATTAGATTGAAGCAACTAGGGATACCTTTAAGGTTGATTAATGGAGGGTGAGGGAGAATAAGGGGGAGTGATGGAGGTTAGAGCTCAAAACCTCCAATTTGGTGGGATCAAAATGGGAGCTGTATTTGTAGAATTTAACTCTACTTCAACCTCAACAATTTTACTCTACAAGATCGCCTTGCTTCCAAGCAAGGTTACCAACTTCAACTTCATTAATTAACCTCAAAAAAACCCCAAACAAGCAAAGCCTAGTCCCTTTCCCCCACGAATGAGAGAAAAGAGGTTTAGCAAAAATCATTGAGACTTCTATATCTCTCTGTATCTAGGACTTTCTTGGGCCGCCGAGCTGGTCAGTTGCCGAACATCTCTATAAAGTGCTCCTTGATCTTGTTTCTTGATAGCTCCACTATAAACTTTGGTCACCTCTATTCTGTTTGCTTCTCTTTCTCCTCCTCTTTGTTCTTCTTCTCGCTTCTCAGCCTAGGTGATTTAGCATTCTCGCTCCTCATCGGGGAATAATTACTTACTCTCTTCTCTTCAGTTCTTAAGGCCTTTCCATTTACTGACACTCTGTTTGGATGGGGTGTTATTAAAGTATGGTAAGATAAGATAAGTGAGGTGAAGTGTTATCATATACCATGAAATATCTTGTCGTGTTTGGAAACAAGGTAAGGTAAATTAATGGTTTAGTAATAAAGTTGTATGTAAATTACAATTACAACCTTATTCTATATAATATGTAGTCTTGTATAATATAGTTGAAAATAATATAAAAAGAAGAGGGTATTTTTTTCTTAAATATTCAAAAACCATGAAAACACCCAAATTTGGGGTGTTGACAAATTCATCTAAAATCTACCATGACTTACCTTACATATCATTTGCACTTCCAAACAAACACCAAAAATCCAAAAACTTACCATACCTTCCTTTATATAACCATGGAATACCACCATCCAAACAAAGTGTGAATTTCCACCAACCGATGCTTTACAGATGACTCTTCTTATTCATAGATTCCATGGTTTTGCATCTTCCTCTAACTCCAGTACAACCACCGTCGATTGGGGTAAAGGAGGAGATCTCTTCACCGATTGGATGAAGTGGGTTTAGGGTTTCACAAAAGCAAATGAATGAAAAGGTGGTGAAGGGTGTGAAAAGGAGGCTTCAATACCTTGGGATAAAAAAATGGGTAGAAAATTTGATTTCAAAAAGGTTGAAAATGGGTCAGCACCGCTAAAAGATTGCAATCCAATTTCCAATTTTAATTTCAATTAAATTTAATTTAACCAAACCCAACTAAAAAACATTAAATTAAAATTATTATATTAAAAATTGCAAGCATCACTATTTTTTTTACAATATATTTGTCACATCCCGACCCCGAAACGACCAGGGTAGGGTGCAACATGTGAGACTCACCTTAGTGACTTATTTCACTTTAGAGAAGTCCCACAAAAGAATAGAAGAAACTATTGATTTGAAACACTTTAAAAACAACTAAACTTTAATATCTTATAACTGGAATAGGAATTTATAAAAAATGTTAAAAGATTTTACATAAACATCTTTTCATATGAATCAACTTTAATCATATACAACGTCATCATGGCCTCGACCCACCTCCAAACTAAGCATCTCGATACGCTAACCCAGGCTTCTTCCTAAAATATTTTTAAAGCATTGAAAACGTGAGATATAATAATCTTAGTAAGTGAATATCAACCAACAAGAAAAATAAATTTCTTAAAACAATTACAAGTAAACATTTGTAAACTTACAAGAATCTCAGAACCACAATTTAACCGCATTTGATTCAAACTCGAGCAATATTCAAAAATCTCAAAACTTCAACAAAAACCAATTTACATTATCAAAACCTATCAATCCTAGACCTGTCCCCAAATTATGCAACTAAAACAAATCAATAACGACGAGATATCTCTATGTACCGCCTATCCCATATGGTCTTACGCCACACATCGCCGCCATGGTCGATAGGACTTCCGCTGTGTATACACAGGCCTACCTCTCACTTAGTAGGTCTTAACATTACCCGAACTGGACCCGTCTAGATAGATGTTAAGTAAAAATTACTCAATCACCATTTCTCGATACTTCCTCAAATAATAATTAATAATCGGATAGCATTTATTTTTTTTCTCTCCAAACCGAATCGAAATTTCGTATCAACTCCATGCCAAAACAAAATCGAATTATAACCTTGAGAGTTTCATAACCAAAACTCAAAGATCAATAGTCCATATATAAGACTTCCATTTAGAAATTAATAACCCAAAATAGGATAAGCTATTTTGAAATCCCTTATAAACAAAAATAAATAACAAATTTAAAAATTTCAATTATTTAAATACCATAATCACAAAATCAACACATCTTCGTAATAAATAAATTTTTTTACACAATTTCAACCAATAAACAACTCAAGTTCCTTAAAATCAATAACAACTCATAAAGCTCAAATCTTAAAATACCAAAATTATACTTACTTTCAACAAATAAAATCTCAATTCACAACTAGAACTCTTAAAATAAACATCTTCAATATCAAATCCAAACCTAAAATTTATCAACTTATAACAAACTCACATATCAAATTAATGTTCAACTTTCAAGATAAACAAAGTTTAGAAAACTTCATCAAAATATACTTTAAATAACAATAGAGGTTGATAATTTACTTACAAAGTTAAGAAGAAACTAAAAATTACCAAGGAGCCCCAAAACTCCACCCAAATAACGAGCACAAGAACTCGAGTTTCCTATATCAAAACCCAATCTCCACCGTTCACATCTAAGATTGTTGTGTTAAGAAGTTTCAGTCCAAAATTGGTTATGATCCAACGGTTAGAACTCGAGATATGGCATGAAAAGTGTGATTGTTGCAAGGGGGCATAGCAAAGAGGAAAGAAAGGAGAAGAAGAACGTAAAGATGAGCTAAAAATGAGTCCCCTCCCTCTTTTAGTTCCAGCAACATAATAATAATGTCCTCCCAAAATATCCAAAAATGAATTTTCAATTTTACCCTTGAGTAAAATCTTCCTTTTTCTCTATGTTTCTAGAAATTTCTAGCTGAAAAACCGGTCACTAAACCAAATCTCATTCCACCAAAAACCTATCAAATTTTAGATGTTCTAACCAAAAATCCATAAATCGACCTCAATCGTCATCATATAACTGAAAAAGTTGTAACTCTCGAATCGAGATGTTACAATCTATCTTCCTTATGAAATTTCGTCCTCAAAATTTCAAATTCCCTTGTATTGCTAATAAACAATTCAAAATTTACATTCACTTAACATTTTCCTATAAATACTCAACATATCTTTATAGCCATTCTAACTCAAATCTTCTTAAATCTATCAAATTCAAATAAAAGAAATCACCATTTTTCCACAGTAATTAATCTTCCTATTGTTCATTATCTAAGGACTCCCAAAACATTATTAACATTTTAACAATAACACTTCATACTATTCACCGTAAATATAATTTTTTTCTTCTAATTTCATATATATATATATTCAACCAATCTTTCTTTAAAGAAAACAGCAACAAACCAGTAAATCCATTTTTCTCATATTAGAAAACACTCAGGCTTCTTACTTCCGCCTGAACAACATCTTTCATACTTATGCCATATCCAACTATACACTTCCATAACCTAAAAACTCATAATCAACTGAGAGGTGGTCGACCACGTTGTCGATACGAACATTATAGTAGACTTATTTTATTCTCAAGTCATAAACAAAATAATTTTCATTTTCAAACTCATTTCAGAAAACTTTTCAAAACCCAAATCCAAAATTTGAAAACCTTTTCCAGAAGACTTGCTGTAGTAATCTCTAGAGCTCTGATACCACCTTGTCACACCCCGACCCCGCCAGGGTAGGGTGCAACGGGTGAGACTCCCCTTATTGACTTATTTCACTTAAGAGAAGTCTCACAAAAGAATAGAAGAAACTACTGATTTGAAACACTTTAAAAACAACTAAACTTTAATATCTTATAATTGGAACACGAATTCATAAAAACTGTTAAAACATTTTACATAAACATCTTTTCATACGAATCAACTTTAATCATACGACAATGTTTTCATGGCCTCGACCCTCCTCTGAACTAAGCACTTCGATATGCTAACCCGGTCTCCTTCCTTAAACATTTTTAAAACATTGAAAACGTGAGATATAATAATCTCAGTAAGTGAATATCAAACTTCAAGAAAAATAATTTTCTTAAAACAATTACAAGTAAACATTTGTAAACTTACAAGAATCTCAAAACCACAATTTAACCGCATTTGATTCAAACTCGAGCAATATTCAAAAATCTCAAAACTTCAACAAAAACCAATTTACATTATCAAAATTCATCCATCCTAGACCTATCCCTAAATTATGCAACTAAAACAAATCAATAACGGTGAGATATCATTATATACTGCCTATCCCACATGGTCTTATGCCACACTTCGCCGCCATGCCCGATAGGACTTCCGATGTGTATACACATGCCTACCTCTCACTAGGTAAGTCTTAACAATACCCGAACCAGACCCGTCTCGATGGATGTTAAGTCAAAAATACTCAATCACCATTTCTCAATACTTCCTCAAACAATAATTAATAATCGGATAGCATTTCTTTTCTTCCTCTACAAACTGAATCGAAATTTAGTATCAACTCCATACCAAAACAAAATCAAATTATAACCTTAAGAGTTTCGTAACCAAAACTCAAAGATCAATAGACCGTATATAAGACTTCCATGTCGAAATTCATAACCCAAAATAGCATAAGCTATTTTGAAATTCCTTGTAAACAAAAATCAATGACAAATTTAAAATTTTCAATTATTTAAATACCATAATCACAAAATCAACACATTTTCATAAAAAATAATTTTTTTACACAATTTCAACCAATAACAAACTCAAATTCCTCAAAATCAATAACAACTCATAAAGCTCAAGTTTCAAAATACCAAAATTATACTTACTTTCAACAAATAAAATCTCAATTCACAACTAGAACTCTTAAAATCAACATCTTCAAATCCAAAACTAAAATTTATCAACTTATAATAAACTCACATATCAAATTAAAGTTCAACTTTCAAGACAAACAAAGTTTAGAACTTCATCAAAATATACTTTAAATAACAATAGAGGTTGATAATTCACTTACAAAGTTAGGAGGAAACCAAAAATCATCAAGGAGCCCAAAAAATACACCCAACTGACGAGCCCAAGAACTCAAGTTCCCGATATCAAAACCCAATCACCACCGTTCACATCCAAGATTGATGTGTTAAGAAGTTTCAATCCAAAATTGGTGATGAGCCAGCGGTTAGAACTCGTGATATGGTATGAAAAGCATGACTAGTGCATGGAAGCATGACAAACGGGAAAGAAACGAGAAGAAGAACGTAAAGATGAGCTAAAAATGATTTCCCTCCCTCTTTTAATTCCAGCAACATATTAATAATATCCTTCCAAAATATCCAAAAATGAATTTCCAATTTTACCCTTAAGAAAAATCTTCCTTTTTCTCCATTTTTCTAGAAATTTCTAGC
>CAOJCR013249948.1:0-11400 GCA_948330485.1 Euphorbia neoarborescens | reverse complement strand
CGACCTATGAATATAAACGGTGATGAAAACTTATTAACCTTTCAAACAATCAAGTAATCAAAGTAATGTAAGACTCCAAATTAACATCAATGCATGAATCCAATAGTTACTCCTACTTTATAAAGTATCTAGGGTAAGGTTATCCGAATGGCCCGCCTAGTTCTATGAATCAGAAACTAGGTATGCTTAAGTTCCACAGGGTTGTCAATCCTCCCGGTTTTCCAGTTGTCAAGCTGGATCGCGTAATAGATATGAATCAAAATCAATATTCAAGTTTACGAGACTATCGAAATCATATGCATAACAATCAATTGAATCTCAAACAGAAATTCTAATTATTTATTATAAGATCAAATCAATAAGTATGGAAGAAAAATAATGAATATAATCACGATAATTATTTCTATAGGAACAGAACTTAGATTAAAGACAAAGATTGAGAAAAGAAATTCTTAGGTCAAACTTAAATTTGAATCGGTGCATTTCGCCAGTCGAAACAACGCGTAAAGATGAACCTCTATTAGAAAACTCGACCTTGAAAGAGAATTAACTGCAAAAGGGAAAGATGCAAAGTAAACACTATCAATTAAATAATATCCTAAATCTGAATATAAAGTAAAGGTCAAAACCTAGCTAGGGTTTTTCACAAGTTTGAATGACAAAAGATGACCTAAAAATATATTCTTCAGCTCTATATATAAGTTCCCAACAAAAAGAAATCAAAATAGGATGAAATTCTATATTTTTTTTGCGTTCAAAGTCGTGCTATGTCTTGGCCAATTAGCGCCACGTCGTGGCAAGCATACTGGTTAACCTCGATAAAAAAGATTCTATAAATCAGCATTTTTGTCCTGCCACGTCGTGTCGAACACCATGACATGACGTGGCACTTACAATTCTTCTTCAGCAGCATTTAGTCTTGCTGAAAAACTACACACTCTCTCTTGTTTCATCTATAACGTTCTCATACAATGTCCGAATTAGATGATTCAAAATCCTTTGGAAAGCTCAAAGAATTGTATTCAATTATGTCTCTGATAAGCTTTTCCAAAATCGGCCACTAATAGTCTTGAAAATCGCTCCCAATATGATGTAGATGTAAACACAAAACTTAAACTTCACACGTGTGCATCTGTCGCACAATTCTCTTCTTCTCTCAGACTCCAGTTCTCCACTTTCAATCTCCGAACCTTAAACCTATCTCTCAAAGACATAAAACACATCAAAGCGCCAATATAAAAGGATCAAAATAAATAAATACAAGGGAGTCCCCAAAACATAGCCAAATTATACAACATCCAAAATAAAACTAACAAAAACTAAAAACACTAATCAAAAGAGCAAAATAAAGAAAACACTACAAATCATGAAAGAAAACACTCAAAAACCAATACAAATATCACCAAATGATATAAACTATAGCCAAGAATATAAGGTCTAAAATGACCATATCAACTACCCCCCACTTAAGACCTTGCTTGTCCTCAAGCAAATAACGAAAATCCAGAACAACAACATTCACTTTAGCCTGAAAATCTAGCCCTAATTTAATTACACCAATTCACCAACCCTCAAGCATGCATCATAGTCTTTCACAGTTATACGAAACACATACAGATAACAACTCTTACAAGATACACACTTTTAAGTCTAAATTGATCAAACGAAAAGGAATATTTAGGATATATACAACCCAATGTAAACCTCACCAGTGATCGCTAAAAAATGCTCTCATGACAGGGTGTATTAAAAGAATTACTCATATAGTCATGCATAATGCACATCACATGGAAAACTAATGGCAATGGTAATACTGTCATTGGCAAAATAGAGCAAAATTAAAGAACCTTTTAATGGCTTGTAATGTTAGGGGTTAAAGGTTGGGTGTGTCAAAGGCCAATTTAGGTTTTACAACCCCTTAATCCAAGTTCAAAGCAAAATTTGGTTAATCATAGGTACAAATATAAGAAAACATGAGTAGATCAAACATTTCTACTATTAGCAACTGAACACAGAAACATGGGAACGAAAGGAGGAGATAGGAAAACCCCACACTCATATACAATATAACTCAAATTCGAAAATAAGAAATGAAGAACTCCAAATTCCAATAGATAATAAAGAAGCACATATGGATGAAAGTTCCCCTAAACATTCGAGATAAAGGAATTGTATTACATTGGCACTTGTGTATCCTGAAAAGTACAAAATTTCATTTTTAGGAACCTACCCGAAGCAACAATAGAGAAGCTGCTAAACTTATTTGAACAACTACACAAAGTAACTGAACATCAACACATATATTATTTTTTCTTTTCTTTCTTTCTTTTCTTTTTTTCTTATTATTTTCATTCTTTTCTCTTCTTTTCTCTTTTTTTTTTCTTTTTTTATTATTTTTTTTATTATTTTTTTATTTTTGACATGACACAAAACACAAGAGAAAGAATGACTGGCTCACTTTTCAACGATTTAAAGGACATACCCAGAGTATATAAGTAAAGTTTCTTAACCAAAATTAAACTTAGAATTGAGGTAAGGATGGGTGTGAAGGTTAAATTATAGTGAAGGGATTTGGCTTGTAGCTTTAAGGCTTTTGCCATAGTAATGTGGCAAAGAAAGAACAGTCTCAAGCTCAAATATAAGTGTTTTACAGGCTAATTAGTATATGATGGGTGCAAAAACGGATAAATGTATAAAGAAAATGTGCAAAGCGTATGATAGTGTGGTTAATCCTATGGTTATCCACATATTAAGCCCAATTTTTGCCAAGTGCAAGATAAATGTTAGGTTCCATGATTTAGTGCATATATACAAGATTATCTCACAAAAAAATGAAAGACCGATGTGAAATGGTCTTTATAGGCTCCAGCATTGTGGTCACTCAAGCAAATATATGTAGAAGGGTCGCGATTATTTAATCCCACCGTTGTTTCTAGCCACTATCACAGTTTAAAACTTAAAAACATGCTGTGAATGTCGAACCACTACATGCAATATCATATTTCCGATCAAACATATAATACATAACTCAAGAGTTAACTCATTGGCAAAAACAGGCTAATCATTCATATTGAATCTCAAAAAGTCCCTTTTATCTACTTCGATTCTAAGCATAAAAGTCTAGCTCCGGGGGTAGCTTAACTATAATTCACAACACATGGCAATATATACAGCACATATTCAAACACACATGCAGACCAAAAGAAACTAAATATTCACAAGCAACCACAAAATATGCAAACCCAGAAACTTGCACAAAAATCAATAACCAAACCAAACATATAAAAAAATAAAATACAAGGTAAGAAAAAGCCTTTCCACCCCCTAATTAAAATCGCACTTACTCCTTACTCCCAAAAGTGCAATGGAAGTAAGGGAATCAAGTAAAAGTGGAAAGGGTACCCCAATCTGTGTTTATAGTCAGAACAACTCGACTTTCTTGGATCTTCTCGCTTTACCAAAAATCAAAGAGGAAGCACCTAGTCTTTCTCCTTCGCCTTCTTTTCCATATTCGCTTCCTCTCTTCTTTTTTACCTTATTCATTGGGTAAAGCTTCCTCTTGCAGCGTTGAAGGCGTTACTAAGCACGATGTAAGCTTCGATTCAACCTTCTCCTTTACTTTGTTGATCCTTCCTTTTCCTTCATCCTTGTGCACTCCAACCATGTTATCACATTTCTTAAGACCGCTTCCTAACTTGCCTTGGAATTCACTGCACTCTTTCTTATCAACACAATCTTCAATAGGACTAACGGAGGATAAAGAATTACAATTTTCTGAATCTGTAGAAGCATTCATCGAATTATATACATCAAAACTACCTACTTGTCCTAAAACCTGAAGATTACCTTACCTCCTTGAACATCAATTAACGCTCTTCCCATTGCAAGAAATGGTCTTTTAAGTAATAGCAGCATTGCAACATTCTCGTCCACATCTACGACTACAAAGTCAGCGGGGAAAATAAATTTATTTACCTTTATGAGCACATCTTTCAAAATCCCTTGTGGTTTAGTGATTGATCCATCTGCTAGCTGCAGTACCATAGTGGTGGGCTTCAGCGCTACTATTCTAAGCTTCTTAAGCATTGATAATGGCATGAGATTGATGCTTTCACCCAAATCGCACGGCGCATTATCAATCTTTTGGTTCCCAATTTGACACGGAATGGTAAAGCTTCCTCTATCCTTTATCATTGGGGGGAGCTTATTCCTTATCCGTGTTGAACATTCAGCCATTAGCGCCACCACTTTCTCTCTTCCTCGCTTCTTTTTGCTTGCAAATAGCTCCTTGAAATATTTAGCCCAATTAGGCCTCTTGTGGAGGACCTCTATCAATGGTAAATTAATTTTTAATTTCTTAAAAATTTCAAGGTGTTTAGAATCCTTATGATCCTATTGGGTTTGGCTAACCCTAGGAGGGAAAGGAAATTTTAGAATGTAAACCTGAATTGGAACAGAAGTTTCCTCCATTTTATCAATAGCAGAAGAAGCTCTTGATTTTGAGTCAGGGTTGCTTACCCCTCCCGACTCATTACTTACCTGCTGAGATGGAGGTTGACAAGTAGTCTCAGATTATGTTGCCTCTACCTTCCCAACACTCACAACAGTTATTGAATAGGCGGTCTTTCTTGGTTGCCCCTTTGGATTTGGTTCAGAATTACTGGGCAAGTTACCAGGAGGCCGCTCTTATCGATCCGTATTTATTTGAGCCATCTGTGTCCCTAACTCCTTGCAATAAGCCTCTGTATCGGCAAGGCGTGATGAAATTTCCTTTAATAAAGAAAGTATCACCTCATCCTACTATGGTGGAGGGGCTTGCTGCTGAAACTGAGGATTATAATCATTTGGGGCCTTAGCTAATCCCCGATCTCTATGCTAATCAAAACCATAAGGGGGTTTTAGCATATTGTTATTATTATTATATGACATATTTGGATGATGAAACCTCCTTCCATACTTATCATAATTATTGTAAATCTGAGGGTACAAATTATTATACCTTTGGTTGTCGCCCACATAACTTACATTTTCAGATGGTTGGGACACATAATTGACCCACTGATATCCATGGCTCGGATGATCCCCTCCACAAGTGACGCATAGCACCGGTTGAGGTTGTGAAGTACTTGTGTTTATCTTTGCCATCAATGTGTCCATCTTCTTATGCAGATCCTCTATCACCGCACGCTATACCGGATCTGCTACCATGAATTCTCAACGCGTAGGGAAATCAGTTTGCCATATCGCACTCACGAGGATACCATAAATTAGAAAAAATAATAAAAATAAAAATAAAAATAAAAATAAAATAATAAAGAAACGAAAACAAAAATAATATAAAGAAAAACACAAATAATAAAAATATGCACAAATGCAATGCCTAAATCAGCATAATATCATAGGTTCGAACGGCGTAGAAAGTAAATTTTCCCGGCAACGGCGCCAAAAAACTGAATGCCGCGTCAGTGGTACTATGAAGTTGGGATAATAATAATGATGCTAAACAGTTAACTCTAGGGCAATAGACCCTGTTGTTGCCAAGTAATAAATCTGGTCTCTAAAGTCCAGGTATCGATCCCACAGATAAAATTATTCCTATGCAGCCCAATTTTAGGATTTTAGCGTGTTATAGGCGAATCAATAATTCGGAATTTAAACTAAGTTAAACTACTCCTACTCCTAACTGCGATCAATTGTCAAGAAAACCTTCGTAAATGGAATTAATGGGAAATCCAAATGATTTTTTACCGACCTATGAATATAAACGGTGATGAAAACTTATTAACCTTTCAAACAATCAAGTAATTAAAGCAATGCAAGACTCCAAATTAATATCAATGCATGAATCCAATAGTTACTCCTACTTTATAAAGTATCTAGGGTAAGGTTATCCGAATGGCCTGCCTAGTTCTATGAATCAGAAACTAAGTACGCTTAAGTTCTGGGTTGTTAATCCTCCCAGTTTTCCAGTAGTCAAGCTAGATCGCGTAATAGATAGGAATCAAATCAATATTCAAGTTTACGAGGCTATCGAAATCACATGCATAACTATCAATCGAATCTCAAACACAAACCCTAATTATTAATTATAAGATCAAATCAATAAGTATAGAAGAAAAATAATGAATATAATCATGACAGTTATTTCTATAGGATCATAACTCAGATTAAAGACAAAGATTGAGAAAAGAAATTGTTAGGTCAAACTTGTTATTGAATCGGTGCGTTCCGCTGGTCGAAACAAACCATGAAGGTGAACCTATATTGGAAAACTTGATCTTGAAAGAGAATTTAACCGCAAAAGGGGGAAGATGCAAAGTAAACACTGTCAATTGAATAAAATCCCAAATCCGAATACAAAGTAAAGCTCAAAACCTAGCTAGGGTTTTTCACAAGTTTGAATGACAAAAGATGACCTAAAATTCTCCAGCTCTATATATAAGTTCCCAACAAAAAGAAATCGAAATAACATGAAATTCTGTTGTTTTTTTACTTTCAGAGTTGTGCCATATCGTGGCCAGTAAGTGCCACGTCGTGGCAAGCATACAGGATAACCTCAATAAAAAACATTCTATAATCAGTATTTTTGGCCTGCCACATCGTGTCGAGCACCATAACATGATGTGGCACTTATAATTCTTCTTTAGCAGCATTTATTCTTGCTGACAGACTGCACACTCTCTCTTGTTTCATCTATAACTTTCTTATACAATGTCCGAATTAGATGATTCGAGATACTTTGGAAAGCTCAAAGAATTGTCTTCAATTATCTGCGACTAAAAGTCTTGAAAATCGCTCCCAATATGATGGAGATGTAAAAACAAACTCAAACTTCACACATATGCATCTTTCGCGCAATTCTCTTCTTCTCTAGGACTCCCTTGCTCCGCTTTCAATCTCCGAACCTTAAACCTATCTCTCAAAGACATACAACACATCAAAGCACCAACATAAAAGGATCCAAATAAATAAACACAAGGGAGTCCCCAAAACATAGTCAAATTATACAACATCCAAATAAAAACTAACAAAAACTAATTAAAAGAGCAAAACAATGAAAACACTACAAATCATGAAAGAAAACACTCAAAAACCAATACGAATATCACCAAATGATATAAACCATAGCCAAGAATATAAGGTCTAAAATGACCTTATCAGATTACGCAAGCAGATTGAAGCCCATAAAGTGGTCCCACTCTCATTACGAAGTTTCCAAATCCATTTCAGTAAATGACTAGCATTTTTGACTTGAAAAGAATCTAAGTTCAAACCGCCTAAATGCCAAGGTTGACAAATTGAAGACCAACTAACTTTACATAATCCTCTTTCGAATGTATTACCTTTCCATAAGAAATTTTTCACATATTGTTCTATCCTGTTAGAAATAGCAATAGGCATACGGAATAAAGACATTAAATAAACGTGGATACTGGTAATGATTGACTTCATAAGAATCAATCTGCCTGCATATGAGAGGCATGAACCATGCCATAGAGTAAGCTTTGATTCAATTTTCAGTAATAAAGGATTCCAATTAGCAACTGATGGAGGCTTATATGATAGCGGAACCGCAAGATAAGAAATTGGCAAGTGGTTAATCTTTCAATTAAGAAGATTTGTACATCTACTTGTTAAATCCTCCGATACATTCAACCCGATCAAACTACTCTTCTCAAAATTAATCCGAAGACCGAAAATCACCTCAAAATAATGAAGGATACGACCCATATTTCGAACGTCAGATTCCTTTACTGGAAGAAAGCATAGGGTATAGTCTGTAAACTGCAGAAGTGTAATGTACTGGCCATCATCAAAAGGCTTAAAACCCGAAATAATATTCCCTTCAATAGCCCTTAAAATCAAACGTTTAAGGCCCTCATCAGTTATTGCAAAAAGAAAAGGCGATAGAGGGTCTCCTTGTTTGACCCCTCTGTGAAGATAAATTGGTTTCGTAGGCGAACCGTTAATTAATAATGATGTAGAAGAATCTCTTCGGTAACTATCCATCCAACGATTCCAGGTCTGAGAAAAACCCATACATACCAAAACTGCCTACAGATATTTCCAAGATACACTATCAAAAGACTTCTTGAAATCAAGTTTCAGTAAAAAGCCCGATCTCCCAGTGGAGTGCAAACGAAACACAATCTCACTGGCTATAAAGGAACTTTCGTGGATACATCTATCCTTCACGAACCCAAACTGACAATCTAAAATAATCTTAGGAAGCACATTTTTGAGTCGATTTGCGAGACGTTTAGAAAGTATCTTGTATACTCTATGAATAAGCGAGATAGGCCTATAATTACCAATACCTTCTTTTCCAGTAACCTTTGGAATTAATACCGTAAAAGAAGATTTTAAGTCAGCTGTCAATTCACCTGTAGAATGGAAAGAATTAAAAACCTTTATAATCTCTTCCTTCATAAACTGCCATGCACGTTTATAGAAGGAGGAAATGAACCCGTCGGGCCCAGGCGACTTATTTTCACTACAGGACTGTAAAGCACCCCAAACTTCCCCTTCTGTCAAACTAAAAATCAAACTCCTGTTGTCACTGTCCATGAGAAAATCGAACAGCATCAAGATTACACGGTACTGATTTCCTTTTGACAAATAATTCTTTGTAAAAGCTGGTTATTTTATTCCTAATTATCGACTGGTCTGAAATAAAAACCCCATCCATTTTAAGCGTAGAATAGAGTTGTTTCTGTATCGAGAAGAGGCAACCTGATAGAAATATGCAGTATTGTTGTCACCTAAAAGAGACCACTTTACATGGGACTGCTGATGACGGATAGATTCCATTCATTTTTGTTTCTGAAATAGGTCATCTAAAATGGATTTTAATTCCAAGTGTTATGCTTTGGACATAGTCCTGGGCACCGAAACAGAAGTTAGAGAGAGCAAACGTGCTTTTAAAGTTTCAATATCAACTATTTGTTTACAAAATATTTCTCTATTCCATTCTACAATGTGAGTGCGGAAGGATTTCAGTTTTTTCCCCAGACTTAGATCATCAGAGGATCTACGAAGGTCTTCCTATTTATCCTGAAACAAAGTCAGGAAACTATCATCATCCCACCAATAATTTAGGAATCGAAATGGCCTACACACATTAATAGCTGAGGCAGACAAGAAAATAATAGGGAAATGATCCGATAAGCATGTGTCTATAGTCTGTATATTCTATATAAGCCAAAGATTTAGAACCTATGATGTCACAAGAATTCTAGCAATCCATTAGTAGGAACTTGAATTATGCCATGTAGTGGTAAATCATGCAACTCTCCTTCACTCAAAAAATTGTGAAAATGGGATATAGCTTCGTGATTGGACACCCCAGATCTCTCTGAATCCCATAAAACCTCGTTAAAATCGCCATATAGAATTAAATTGCGATAACTAAAAACAATAGCCAGCAAGGAATTCCATAACAAAACTCTATCCGCAGAATCATTAGGAGCATAGATACATAGCAGAAAAACATCAATATCTAAACCTTCACATTGTATCAAAATCCATCATGAAGAAGAAGCTACCATATTATAGCTCAGTAAATTGGAATTCCATAAAAATATAATGCCTCTAAAAGCTCCATTAGACGCCAAACAATGATAGCTAAAATTGTTATGTTCCCAGAACGCTTGGAGAGTTAATCCATTCAGTTCCACACATTTTGTTTCCACTAAAGTAAAGAAATGTAAGCCATATTTCAGAATCAAAGAATGTAAAATACTGCCTAGCAGAGTTCAGAATTCCACCTCGACAATTCTAACATGTAAAATTAAAAGACTTGGAAATAGAGCACCTAGAATGAATTCTGATTCAATGGTTAATTAAGAAATCACCTCGTTCAATCCTTGGAGAACTTTATTTTTATTATTATCCAGGAATAGTCCAACTTGATGACCAATCATCCATAAAGCATCCTCTTCTAAACCGGTATCATCCTAAGAGGGAAAGAGCAATAGTTGATTGTGATGAGCAATATCGACACCTTGGTCTCTAGAGCTGCCAACCGTCACACTAGCTCCCAAGCCATTGGGTAGGATGAGTTTTCCTTTCTTTTTAAACTACGAACTTGTTTCGGAGGAACCGAAGGTTCTAACGAAGCTACTACAAATGAAACATTTGCTGTTGAAATTGAATTAAGAGTGCCAATTGCTAATTCAGGATTAATACTAGTACGATTCAAATAAGCAGATGAGGGCTGAAGATCTTGAGAAGCAGCTAGAGTGCAAAGGGAAGGATCCTTCTCGCAGGAGCAAAACAAAACCTGCCTTACTTTCATCACTATCTAAATATCCTGATGATCCACCATAACCTTGAAATTTGTATCTTACAAGCTCGGTGCAACTGAAACAAGATAGGAAATAACATCCAATCTAAGAGGGCGATCAAACTCAAAATCTATGTTCTCCACCGAACCAAACTTGGAAGCCAAAAAAGAAATTCTTGATTGATGAGAGCAAGGGGGTTCCCAGTGAAATCGAGCCATCTCAAACCATAAGCCAGAGTGTAGTTCGGCTGAATGACGTTAACATTTTCAATAATGTCACATAAAGCCATCCAATCCTCCTTAAGAAAACCTTTTAAAGCATCTACCAAATGAAAACCAACAATGACAGAAGAACCCCAAGCGTAGCAATAAAATTAAAGGATAAACCCTTGTTTTGCAAAGCAGACTCAAAAGATAGAACCAATTTAATTTTGCAAAACTGAAACCTTACAAGCCATATTCATCCAATTCGGTTGAGAGAGGATACCATCATAAGTGAAAGTTAAAGGTTTGTTATCCGTGGTTCTATATATGAACGAGAGTCCCGCTTTGTAGGTTTGAAATTCGGTACAGGTTGGGGGGCCTGGTTGGTCAATTTCTAGTGGAGGCTACATGTGTGATACTATTTGCAAAGCACATGTATTTAGCATGGATACTTAGTGAATTTGTTGCATAATCTTTGTATTTGATGGTATTTTGAGCTAGAATGATTCTTTTTACAGGGAATTGCACTCAAGGGTACTAAATTGACCTTAGGAAGGAATGTGTGCAATTGGCTCGAATTATGGAGCAAAAATGCAAATTTTAAGGTGTATACAAACAGAAGGTTGTTGCGACCACGACACATCTGGGTCGTGATCGCGAAGCTACAAGACAAGGGGAGAAGCGACATGAAAGAAGACATCGTGACTGCGATAACCCCCATCGTGATCGTGACCAAGGCAAATTTTGGGATTGGGAGTCCAGAAGGTCATCTCGACCGCGACTAGGCCTGTCGCGATCGTGACACCTGCAGTTATGGGAGTTATTTTTCTAACGGCTAGTTCTGAAAACCGGTCAACAACCATTTTTATCCATTTTCACTTTTCTTAATCCTCTAAAAACCAATCAAAATA
>CAOJCR013249648.1:0-10457 GCA_948330485.1 Euphorbia neoarborescens | reverse complement strand
TTCTCTCTTTTTCTTAGAGGTTAAGCCAAGCGATCGATGCACCATTTTGACTTACTCAGAGTTACGAGATTATTCTCATGCAGTGATGCATTGTAAACATCAAAATATTAAATGAATGTTTAGATGAATGTAAAGACCCATTTGGGAACAATTCATACAAGTAAATAGTAGATAAATCTTTTGCATCAATAGTTTAAAAGACATGTGACTCAAAACAAGACTTGGGAATACATCACACGGAAAAGAAAGAAGGACAGGTTCACAACTGATGCCGGTGTTTCTTACTATATCTTCCGCTTTGAAGTGTTTGATTAAGCCAGACCATTCAAGGCAGAATGTAGTCATTTTCAAAGTCACTATGCATATCTTATCGAAACTACTGGCTAATCATCTCAAACACATCCTCCATGCGGTTGTATCGGACTCTCAATTTGGTTTTGTGAAGGACAGTAATATTCGTGAATGTTCATTCCTAGTAAGTGAAATTATTTTCCACCTGTATTCTGTAAAACGGCCAGGATTTATACTAAAGTTAGACTTCAGGAAGGCCTTTGATAGTGTCTCATGGCATTACTTACACGCCATCTCTGTCTGTATGGGTTTTTTCTCATCTTTGGAACCGCTAGATGAACGGTTGTCATCGGTATTCTTCTACAGCCATTCTTTTCAGCAGTACACCCACAAATTCGATTTATCTGCATAGGGGAGTCAAGCAAGGAGATCCTCTTTCTCCTTTCTTATTTGCAATGGCTGCTGAGGGGTTAAAACGCTGAATCTCAAGAGCGATAGGGGAGAACATTCTTAGTGGTTTTAAACCATTTGTTGATGCACCTGATGTTTCGGTCTTGCAATTCGTTGATGATATGCTCTACTTCCTCCCTGCTAATGAATTGGAGATTATCAATTTTTGTCATATCTTACGATGTTTTGAAGTAATTTCAGGGTTGCAGATAAACTTCTAGAAGAGAAACTTTATTGGTTTGAACGTGTCAAATGATTTCATCAATCATTGCGCTTCGCTTTTGCATTACAAAGTTGCGAGCTTGCCGACTTCATATCTTGGTGTGCCTTTAACTCATAAAAGCCTCATGATTAAGGATTGGAACCTGCTACTTCGTAAGATTGAGACAAAGCTTTCTCTATGGCAAGGTTCATGCCTCTCGTATGCCGGTCGATTGGTCCTTATAAAATCTATTTTGAATAGCATCCCGATCTACTTGATGTCTTTGTTCCGCATGCCAAATGCCATCACGACAAAAATTGAACAATATCTGAGAAATTTCCTTTGGAAAGGATAAGCTATGGATAGAGCTCTTTGCAAAGTGAGTTGGTCCTCTATTTTCCAGCCATGGGATTATGGGGGTGTGAGCGCAGTGACTTTTTATTAAAATAATATAAAAGGTAAAACGAAAGAAGTAAAAAGTATAAAAAGAAATCAAAACCAGAAGTCGGTTTTCAAAAGAGGTGCTTACACCGCGAACGGCTTAGCACTCTTGTAATCAAAACAACGCGATAAGTCATTCAAGAATCGTCAAAGCGCGATAAGATAAAAATGAAATAAAGTTGGTTTTTAAGAAGGTCTACTTACATTCCGAGCGTCTTAGCGCTCTCATAAGTACAAGTGATAAGTCTTTCGCGACTTGTCACAGTATGATAAAAGTAGTAAGAAAAAATTTCTAAGCGAGTGGAATATTCCTTTTCTAGTACCCCTCGCCTTAGAAGCGGCCTCGAGGCTTTCGGGGGAAGGAATTCCAAACAAGGGCGCGTATGAAAGCGTACTTAGGGTTTTAGTGAAAAGGAAATAGAATCGAAAATAAGTTAAAACAAGTTTAAATGAAAACAAGTTTTAAAAAGAAGTTAAAACTCGAATTTCTAAAAAACGGTATTTGGAGTCACCATTCGGTTCTAAACTCTACCGAAAATTTAATCACAGTATTACTCGGATCCTAGTGTCAAACCCAAAACCGTGATCCAGAGATCAGGTTCGGACAAAACATTTTTACTCATCCTTTTTCCAAAAGACTTTTAAGAGAAAATCGACAATATTTAGAAAATGAAATATTTTTATTCACAAAATCTAAGATTGATTTTAGTTTTGAATTTTTATTTAGGTGAGCGCGCATGCAAAAGCAGATAAAAGAGATAAATAAATAGGTAATTACAACCCTTCACAACAATCTATCCTAGGGGATACATTTGTCAAAAACAGGGGTCGGGGATACATCCACACATACAAAAAGATGCATAATTGCTTAAAATTAAACATATAAACACTTCAACATTCTTGAAATGGACATTTGAAGAAGAGGGAGATATGATAGCTTGGGTTCATACGATTAGGGGGATGCTCGATCCAATGCGGTTTGTCGAATCTAGTGTTTTGAGCCGGAGGATAGTCTTGCGGCGGTCCGAAAACAGTTTTGGCTAATTTTACGGATTGGCTATTGTGAAATTTATTTAGAAATTATTTGGCTTGTATTTTAGTTATGAAGCATGCATTTTAATGTGAGTCAATTATTCGGGAATAAATTCCCTTCGTGGACTGGCTTTAACGGTCCTAAATTGACATTTGTCGGTCTCTAAATACAGGCGAAATATTTTTTTGTAAGAATTTAAATCTAAGTCGCAGATGCAAGTATAAGCGTGCTAATTAATCAGCATAGCATCGACACATATCAATGAATATTAAAGTGTGATAAGTATGTACCGGAGGTGCGGGCACTCGATAGAAAGCGCTGAACTAAAAGGAGCTATATCATACTTTAAAAAATAAAACATTAGTATTTTCAAGAATTATTAGGCATATAAAAACGGGATAAAGGAGATTAAAATTTAAACGAGAAGAAACTAATTAAAACAAAATATTTTCAGTTTTAGCAACGAAATTAACAACGAATTGGAATTTCGTTGCTAAAACAAAACAAGAGAAAAACTGCTCAAAAGAAACAGCTATGGATTTAGCAACGAAATTTTCGTTGCTAATCTGTAGCAGTCTCATTTACCCATTTTCACACATTTCTTCATTTCTATCCCGTTTTATGGCTCGGCTCTAACCCAAGATTATACGAGGCACTCTTAAAACAACTAATAAACAAATAGAACACAGCAAAACAAGATTTTTACGAGACGAAAACTTAAATAACAAAATGAATTTAAACTTAACATAACTCAAAGTTTAACATGCGTATCATCAACCAAGCGATAAAAAGCGATAAAAATAACAGAAATACAAAGGTTTAGGCTCAGGGTTTTACCTCCCATAGAGATACCTGTGAGTATTGAATGTCAATCGCGATCCGAAACTCCAGCAATGAACCATTGGAAATTGAATACTTTTTTGCTTTTCTTTGAGTTTTGCTTTTATGACATTGATGATAAAAATTTGTTTTGAAAGGAAATTAAACTTGGAATAAGTTGGGAAGCTGTTAAGGAAAGGAATAAAAGAAGAGAAGGTGATTAAAGGTTTGTTAATTGCTGCTGTCGATAAAAAATGATGAGGAGCAGGGGAGTTTTGTGTGGGTGAAGAAGCTGTTGAAGTTCATTTTAATGGCTGAGAAAATGAAAAATAAAGAAGAAGCTGGTTAATGGTGAGAAAGCCAAGGGAGGAGAATAAGCTGAATGTCAACAACGGGAATGAAGCACACAAAAAAAGAAGAGGTCAACAGAATAAGATGTCAATGGTGTAAAGCAAAAATCATGAAGAAGAATACAAAGTTCATAGTAGAATCACGCTGCTTCTTCAGTTCATTAATGGTGGAAAGGCTTTGTTTAATAAAGGAATGAAGGAAAAGAGAAGAAGGAAGAATATGGGCTGTTATGGTTGAATTGAAGAAGAAGGAATATAGGATGTTGTGGTTGAGTTGAAGAAGAAGGAATATAGCCTGTCGTGGTTGAGTTGAAGAATACGGAAGGATTGTTATTGTGGTTGAGTTGAAGGAGAAGAAAGGACCATTGTTGTGGTTGAGTTGAAGGGGCAAAAAGGACTGTTAATATCTAAAAATAGAGAGAAGAAGAAGTCTCGGTGCTATGTTAATGGTCGTCCGAAGAAGAATGGTAAGGCTCGTTAATGGTGAAGAACAAAACCGAAGAGCTAGAAATGGGTCTGTTCATCACTCAAATCAATGATGGCTGCCTTATACTGTACGTCAATGGTGGAAAAACCAAATCAAAGAGCTGAGGACTATTGTTAATGGTGAGATTCAAAAGAGAAGGAAAATGAAGCTGGTCCTCGTTAATGGTGGAAAATGGAAAGAGGAAGAAGGTGAAAATTGCATGTGAAAAATCTAGTTCCCCGAATGGAAGAAGAAAAAATCTCAGAAATTGTTACCCCCTCTTTTAATCCCTTTCTAGAATTCCAAAAAGAAATGTTGTCTGCTGCGTGATCATTGTTTCCCAACCGCCCTACAGTCCGTCAACTCATGATTTTTTGCTCCTTTACCATTGAAACGACGTCGTTTGGCATAGGTATTTTACTAAAAAATAAGCGCTGGAACAGGGATTCGAATGTCGGGCGATGGAGAGAGGGGAAGGAGTTTTGCCGCTGGGCTGCGACACATTCTTGCTATGGAAAGATCCCTTAAATATATGTATGCATTTCTCTTCTTTCTCATTTTTATTCCTTTTAATTATTTATTTATCATCATTTGATTTTAATTTTTTCCTAATTATAAATATCATACATCATCATTTATTTATTTAATTAAATAAAAATAATGTAGATGAAATGTAATTGGGGTGAGAAAGATCAAGTTTATGGTCTGGCCCTGTAGCTCAAACTCAAAAGAAAAGTAATTGATTCGAATCCTTTATGGTGCACTGCCAGAGTCATCGGTCTGTATTCGGTCAACTCAAATAGATATTTAAAATAAGAAAAGTAATTGGCGAAAGCTGTTTTCATCATAGCCTTCGGATTAAAATCCCGGTGCTCACAGTTGCCCCTCGTGTGAAGAAATTCTGTTGTAGATAGAATTTCTTAATACGAAGTGAGCATACCGCGAACGGGTTTGCATTCCTTAAACTCTTGGTGGATCATACTAGAGGTAGGAGCACTTGGCTACATTCATCCTCTCACCGAGAGGACTAGTACATGCCTTGGTTCCCATGCATCGCATGAGGTGGTTGTTCACTCTTGGTTGGTTCCCATGCATCGCATGAGGTGGTTGTTCACTCTTGGTTCTTAAGCTTGTGTTAAGAGAGCGAGGTTTTTTCTCCTGTATTTATCTCTTAATCGATGACTTTGGAAACAAAAATTTTTATCCCTTCGATTAAGAGATAAAGGACGGAGAAGCGGATTAGACTTATTGTCGTTGCTATATAATAGATGATAGATTCTCAACTCTATTTGACACTAAAGTGGAGTGTGTGAGAGGATTTTTCTAATGACCCTATGGGTGATATGCATGTATGCATTTATGCACGTGGATGATATTATAGTAGGCGAAGAACCCCTTAGACCAAACGTCAGCTGGCTTCTTCCTGGTGTTCTAATTTGAGTGAGGCATTACAGGCTCAGATAGGTGATTACGGGTAACCCTTGATCTGAAGATGAGGAGATTTCTAACATTTTCCATCTAGATGGTCTTTTCTGACGACTCTTTGGGGATGATAAGTTGATTTTCTCTTCGAGATGCCTTATGTATTGAGATAAAAAAATAATCAGATTCGTGCTCAGATTCCTGCCTAGACCATCGGGAACCTCCCAATATTTACCCCAACGAGCTGTGGGTCGGCCTCAACTTTCCATCTCAAGGCTCCCAAATCGTTAGATCTAGTAGTTTGCTTTTGAAGGTAGTTCTAGATCATATTGGCTGAAAATCAATGGGGTTCTCTCTATTTAAGAAGGGATTTAGGCTGGTTTAGGGGTAATGTGAATGGCTTCAGGTTTCATGTAAAAGGCATGCCTCCCAGTTTTTGACAAGAAGAACAAATTTTTAGAAGTCATGGGGATGCCATGCTTCTAGGTTTAGGGCTTGAATATAGGATTTTAGGGGTCACATAGATGACATGCCCCTAGAGATGTGCTAGCATTGTAAGACTCGACTTGAAATAAATGTATCTAAAAAACTTTTCATGCAAGTTTAAATGCATGATCGTTAAATGGATGATTCTTGTGTATTCATCATGGAATTCATGTAATGTTTCAATTGTACAACGTCATATTAATGAGTTCGATCTGAACCTTTAAATAAGGAAAATGAGGTATATCACTTAACTCATCCCCCGTTGTCAGACGTACTGGAAGATTTTCCATCTGATAGCTCTCACCTTACTATTTATATATTTTTTATCATTTCTTTTTTCTTTCTTTTTTCATTTTTTCATTTTTTAATGGGTAAGAGATTCTTTGGCCTTTGATAGTCATTTCTTTAAGAGTTGAGTTCGTATGATGGTAGGTGGCTTCTTGTGCTTGTTTATTGATTTTGAGGCTCCACTGAGGCAGTCTGTGTGATGATGGCTTGATAAAGTGGAGAATGGAAGTGTCGTTTTGATTTTGGCCGAACCGTTGTATCATGATCTTCTCAACCTTACATCACATCTTCTGCAGTTGAGAGCATTTTTGCTAAGGTATTATATCAAGTGTGCATGATCATTTTCTCGGATCGATATTGCCCCTATTGAAGTCTGAGTTATCATGTAGGAGGGTTTGAGAGTTTACTTGGCTTTAGAGAATAAATGTATTCTGTGGGGCATTTTGACTCATGGGAAGATTTTCTTTTTATTCTGCCCTTGGTTATTTATTATTTGAAGTTCGGCATATGGCAATTTGAGGGTGTTTCATTATTAGATGCGAGGATTGTAGGATTCTCCTGGTTTGGGGTATTATCTTTGACTTTTCCAAGGGTGATCTGGTATTTGAAGTTTCTTTTGGATCAATAAGATTTGACATTTAGTGATGATCTTTTCTCCTTTTTAGGAGCTCTGATGGCTTTTGATCGTTTAGCAGGACTCTAGATTTCTTAAATGTATGGCTTTCTGGAGGTAGGGGCAAGCCGTATCCCAAAACTTGATCATGAACTTGAACTAAGGCCTTTTCTTGATGCTCGGGAGTGTCGTACTTTCTCAAACAATGTAATTGATGGGTGCCTTAGCTTTTTTGTAGATTGTAGCTCGGAAGGGTTTCCTTGGTGTAGCTATTTACGGTGTGGTGTGCCACCATTCTTGATTTTTTAATGAGAGTGGGAGATTTCTGGACTCTGTACTTTTCAACTTTTCCCATGTCTCAGTGGATGTTTGGAGGAATTCCTTTCAATTATTTTTTTGTTTATTTCTCTCTTTTTCTTAGAGGTTAAGTCAAGCGATAAATGCACCATTTTCACTCGTTCAAGATTTCGAGACTAAACTCATGCAATGATGCATTGTAGTGTTGACATATCACATGAATGTTTAAATGAATGCACAGACTCATCCAGGAACAATCTATGCAACAAAAGATTGAATTTTTGCATTAAGAATTCTGAGAGACAAGTAATTCAAATTAAGTCTTAGAAATGCATTACTCAGACAGACGCATGTAACATAGGCAGATAAAACAAGACATTCAAAAGATCAAAAGGTTTCTTGCACTCAATTCAAAGACAGAAGATAACTAAAAGTTGTTACAAAAGCAAAATACCACCCTACAGGCAGGGAGTCTTTAGATGGCATGTGTCGGCTAGTTGGAAAGTTACGGAAAGGAGCTCATATCAGGAGAAAACACTCATCTTCCTCTTTCTCCTTATCTGTATCGATATCCTACAAGCGAAACTTCTGTATTGGGTTATCCAAGCCTAGTACAGTCTCTGCCCCTTGATCTTTATTGGTAGCGGAAGAAGTAGCAGCTAACTTAGGTTCCTCCAGTAAACCCTCCTTGATAATGCAACGGACCTTATATGGAAGACTTGCACACTCATTCGTCTTGTGGTTTGTGCTCATATGATAAGAATAAAAGTTGGTGCCATCAAGCGGGTTGGGCGTGAATGGCCCGACGGGACCAAAGAGTCCCCTTTCTTGGCATTGCGCAAAGATGTGAGACAAACTGACCTCCCACGGGTTCTCGAATATCCTTCTCCTATAGGTACAAGTGGGCCCTCCCGGAGGCATTTGCTGTTGTGGCTGCCTATTGTTAACACTAGCTGCCAAACTGGAGATGAAGGCAGGACTAGTCATGGCTTGTGGCCTGACCCTTGATGCTCTGTTTTACCTGTGTTGAGCTGACGTCGGAGGTTCAGCACCTCTAACTTCAAAGCGGCATTCTGAGCCTTTAATTCGGTTATCTTTGCTGCATTCTGAGCCGTGGCCTTGTCGATAGTAGAGGCTACCATTTCCTTGATGACTCTTCCCATATTAGGAGATGCCAGATAGTCTGTCAACGTGTCTACAATCCTATTTGCAATTGCTTGGTGCGGATCCTTTTGCAGGTCTGAACCTCTGTTAGTTTTTGACTTTGATTCTGAATTTCCCCTGGGGTCTTCACCCATACACATA
Organism: Euphorbia neoarborescens; assembly: GCA_948330485.1. Classification (NCBI taxonomy): domain Eukaryota; kingdom Viridiplantae; phylum Streptophyta; class Magnoliopsida; order Malpighiales; family Euphorbiaceae; genus Euphorbia; species Euphorbia neoarborescens. The sequence goes on along the minus strand of CAOJCR013249648.1, from coordinate 1,994 downwards.
TAAAATACACATAAGTACAACTGTAATGCATGATCAATATAATGCGTTGTGAAGATATCTATGCAGGGTACTAACAACATGCAAATGCTGGCAGTATGTACAAACATAAAGAAAGATCTGGGATTTAACCTCCAACCACCTGCAGATGGTCGGATTCTGGATCAGAGAGTGCCAATCATCATGATCAGATACTGTAGACCACATACAACGTCCCACTGTGGTGGTTATGTTGTAGATGCAACATGTGTGAGTGCATGATATGCAGAGTATAGAATGGTTATTAAATTTCAACACGATATGCGAGATACGATGCATATATATGACTGTAATAAAAAATGATGCAGAAGGTGTAGACTAACAGAGTTGAGAACTTATAAGAGTCGAAAAGGCATTGATCGGAGTATGCCGATTACAATAACAATCTGAGGGTGCTGACCTTCACAATCAGAGGATTTTGATCACATTAACAAGACATATAACCTCCAATTACTCGTAAGTAACCGGATTCTGGGTCAAAGAGTACTGACCACACGACTAGTTAGGGCTAATCACTCCATGAGAATCATCTCCTAATTCTAAACGACGTGTGGAGGAATTTAAGGGATCTCTTTTTTAGAGTCCTTAAATATGCAATCTACGACAGCTAGAGCAAAATGGCACTTTCTCAGGAGCCTTCCGATGACGTGTGGATGAATTTTAAGGGACCTCTATTTTAGAGTCCTTAAATTATGCAATCTACGATTGCTAGAGCGAAACGGAACTTTCTCAGGAGCCTTCCGATGACTGATGGATGAGTTTTAAGGGATCACTATTTTAGAGTCCTTAAACTATGCAATCTACGATTGCTAGAGCAAAAGGGAACTTTCTCAGGAGCCTTCCGATGACATGTGGATGAATTTTAAGGGATCTCTATTTTAGAGTCCTTAAGTTATGAAATCTACGATCGCTAGAGCAAAAGGGCATTTTCTCAGGAGCCTTCCGATGACTGGTGGATGAATTTTAAGGGATCTCTATTTTAGAGCCCTTAAGTACTACAGTCTATGACTGCTAAATCGAGAAGACATGTTCCCAGGAGTCTTTCGATAATGATTGAAATGAATTTAAGGGATTCCTATTTTAGAGTCCTTAAATACTACAGTGTACTACTGCTAAATCGAGAAGACACATTCTCAGGAGTCTTTCGATAATGATAGAATGATGTGCTGTATGATTCGTACGTATGACATTAATGAATGGCATGGAGTCACATGACATTTTTATGTATGGTCATAGCATTGGCATGACATGATATCTATATACTTATCTACAACATTTGTATGACATGATATTTAACTGCATGTCCATGGCATTTTGCATGACATACTATTTGAATGTATGATTATGACATTTTGCATAACATACTATTTGAATGCATAATAATGGAAATTTTCATGATATACTATTTGAATGCATGATCGTGGCATTTTGCATGACATATTATTTGAATGCATGACCATGGAATTTGTGCATGACAAGGCATAGTATTCATGCATGACAAGGCATTGTATTTATGCATGACAAGGTATAGCATTTATGCATGACAAGGCATAGTATTCATGCATAACAAGGCATTGTATTCATGCATGACAAGGAATTTGTGCATGGCATAATATAATGATCAATGGCCATGGTGTAACATGCCATGATGAATGACATGTGATGATGTCATGATGAATGATATAGCATTGCACGCCTACTACTGCATGTTATGGCGTAACATGCCATAATTCCCCTGGAGCAAGAATTAAAGCAAAATAGATAATCATATTCGGACGTATTAATAAAAAATAACACACGTTATGCTTATGGATGTAGGAGAAACGCTTGGGGTGAGCACCGATAACTCACTCAAGCGTGCATGTCCGAATAGCCCGGTCAGACAGCACTACCATTTGAATGATATGGTATACGCTTAGTGCCAAACACATGTAGCTGTAATAGTTACCTGATGTGTC
>CAOJCR013248134.1:0-10050 GCA_948330485.1 Euphorbia neoarborescens | reverse complement strand
TCATCCATGATTTTTGATATTGTTTGGTAGAACTTGATAAAATATAGGGTTGAATATTTTTTTTTTCATTTTAATAATTTTTATGGCATCTTTCTCATAAATATGTGTAAATATTTTTGTTAGTTTTTTCTCGTTTGAAATTTATTAATAGTTATTTAGATAATATTTTAAATGAGTTTACTGAAATTAAATATATATACACTCTATTTTGTGTAGTTTATTTTTTTTATTTTTAATTAATTAAAATTCAGTTAAAAAAAATAATTCAAATTCAAAGTTAAAATAAAAAATAAAAAATAAAAGCCCATACTTTGTCATTTGCAGAGAGTTACTCTTTCCCTTTCTCTCTCTATCTCAAGCTGCTGTCTCTTCTTCTCTTCCAAACTTTTCAAACCCTAAATATATACAAATTCAAATCTTCTTTGTTTGAAAATTTAACTACTAGAAGCAGCTGCTCCTTTCTCTCTCTTTGTGGTTGCTTCACTTTCTCTCTCTACAAAGCAACCCCATTAAAAATAAAGGAAAAAATGGCAGCAGCAAACAGACCCAATTAACCACCAAACAGGATATGGCTATGGTCATCTAGTGTCATAATGTAGAAGAAGAAGTAGACTGATAATCGATTCTGCCATTGCATTGCTGGTTCTTTTATATTTTCTGCGTAATGGGAAAGGTTGGTGCTGAAGAGGAACAGGCATTGCCTATTGGTGATGAGAGTTCACTACAAAATGCAGAGAGCAGATCCGGCGGGTGTTGTGGCTGTCGGTGTGATGCATTTCATAGGTTAATTGGACTTAGGTGTTTGTTCGTGCTCCTTTTATCTGCCGCCGTGTTTCTGTCTGCCGTCTTTTGGTTTCCTCCCTTTCTTCAACCGGATGAAGGGCGTCTAGATCTTGATCTCCGGTTAAAAGGTTTGCATCCTTATTACTCTTAAATTTTTGAATTCCTTCCTTCAGGGTTCAATTATCGGATTGTTCATGCTACTACTGATAGATCTAGTAACTTCCTTTTTGGGTAATCTGTGTTGTGTTTGTTTGGCTGGTGGAATAGTTCAAATTTTACTTTGGCTAGCTAGCTCTGGACGAGGCAATTAGGTTTTTACCAATTTGGTATTTTACTTCTTTGTGGAAACATCTGATTTTAGTCTTCAGTGGCTGTTCCGACCTGTCGGTGGGTTTTGGGCTTGCATAAAAACTTACAAAAGATTCTACTTTTGCATTTTATCGCCGGATTATTAGGGAATAACTTTAACCTAATTTTAAGTTTAGAGAGTGGACTACTTTATCTCTTCATGAATCAAGTAGGTTTCAGGGAAACGTGTATTGTGGAATTTGTATTTACTTTGTACTTCCGTATCTGAGTTTAGTTTTTATTGAACTCAAGGCTTTTTTTTTATTCTTATTATCATTATTATTTTTAGATTATGTATAATGCAAATTGGATAAAATTTTTTGACAAAGTTATTATGACAGCTCTATTTACGATGCACAGTAAATTCTAGTCGCTCACATTTTCATGTTTCGGATAACGAAACTCTCGGAAACCATTACGAACTTTTTATAGGGCGTTTCTATAAATAAAAAAAGTTGTAAACTTGTTTCCTATGATTTGAAAAAAATTATCTTGTTTCCTATGATTTGAAAAAAATTATACACAAATTCATCGTACAATTTTATCAAACTAAAAGGGTATTTTTCGATTTTAACCTTTTAATAAATAATTTAGACTTTTTATTTATTTCAAACTTCTTATTGCTCATATTTTTTTCCAACAATTTTTTTTTTCTACTTTTTATAAAATATAATCATATAAATACATTTTTAAAGTTTTAATATTTGTAAATATATCCCTATATATTTTTTTTTATTATTTATACGTTTCTCCACAGTTTTCGGCTCCATATTTTTTACAAATGCCATTTTTCATATCCATTTCCATTCCCGTTCCCGTTCTCGTATCCGTGCAACATAGGCATCTATATTGATCTGTTTTATCTTGGATTCTATTTTTGGTTAGTACTGTTTTTGTGGTGGATATGCTTTCATTTTGATATATTTATACAAAAAAAACTCATTTTTCAGTTTAACCCTTGTATTTCCATGGTTTCATCGAGCTCCTGAACTTTTCTTTTTCCTTATTTGACCTCCCAAACTAATGTATCAAAACACATTAGAACTGTTTCAGAGCATAGTGAAACAAAATTGGATAAATAATGAATAAAGCAATGGCTTCATCTGTACTCTGTAGTAATTGGTCGCTGCATTTGTGGTGGATAAGGCATACATTTTGCTATTCTTATGAGGAAAAACTCATTTCTTTAGCTCTGAACTATTTTCTGACCATTATATTGCTCCCTTATATTTCTGGCATTCAATTTTGCTTCTAAACTTTGGTATATGAAATAAATCCTAAGTTATTATTTGAAGGAGCATATAAAACTCTTTTGGGAGCGTGATAGAACAAAATTGGATCATAGTATTTTAGTCAAGAAGTCATTTAATTTGAAGAATAATAATAATAACAATGATATGAGGGTTAAGTAGAATTATCATAATTCAAGATTTGGATGAAGATTTGATTTGGAGAATCAGTACTATCGGAGTGCTAGTAGATATTAGAAGTTATGCGGAAATAGTGCCATGAATAATAATATTTACTAACATGAGTTCCTGTGTTTTGTGTGAAATATGAATGAATTATTAATTTCTTTCTTGTTTGTTGTTAACCATGCTATTGAAGGATTCTCTAATTCTATATTTGGAAATTTTTTATTTTAACTATAAATTAATCCAGATGAATTACCCATGGTCATAAAATCTTCCTATATGTTTACGGACAATTTGGGAGTTTACTGTGCCGATCTATGCTTATACAGTTATCAAGTTTGCATAATTCATTTTTTTATGTGGCAGTATTAGATAATTTAATTGCTAAAGTGAGTCTGATGGAAGTGGCTACTGATGCCAGTATGAAGCCATCTACTGTGTCTAAATTCATTACCACTTTTTCCTTGGAATCATATTACACTAGTTGGTATACCTTATAAAGTTCCTAAAGGTTTACTAAAGGACGCAGACATAATATTTTCTGTATATATATATATATATATATTTTTTTTTTCTCTCGAGAAAATCTTCAGTTCATTATAAAACCGGTAATGATATACACTAGCTGATAAAGGCAGCTCTGAATGAATCCATGCTCCTTTGGATAAATAAACAATTTAGTAAACAAATGGACTCTTCATTGACTCCAGGGACAAAAGAAAATGGTGGTGGTTGTTGTTTTTCCATCTTATTTGAGATCTCGTTAGGTAATGATGCTATCTTTCGGTATCTTAACTACATTTAGAATTTATGATAAAATTCGATAATCCAAATTGGATGCGTATGATGCTTTAATGGATGCACATAATCACATTAGGTTCTCTTTTCAATCGGTTTTACTCGGGATTTGCTTCTAGGTCTTGGTATTCAGAGAGACATACACGTTTCTTGCCCTATGACAACGTTATTACCTCAAGGTTCCAGATCATATGTTGAAAGAAGAATGGTGACTAATATAGTTGCATGTTGCATTTGGCAGTTGCAAATGACTGTGGAATCAAATAATGAATTCATTCAATCTTTATGATATTTGCAAATGGTATTTGGCTAACAAGCTCACAAGATCCTATGTTAATTTATATATTTTCTTAAATAAGCGGATCTTTTTATGTGTGTGGTTTCCCTAAGTATATCAGAAAGTTTCTTGCTGGTCCAAATTATGAAACATTGAATGTGTATGATTGATAGCTTTACTTGTTGAATGCATATTTCAAGCCAATTTTAGCAAAAACTTTTTTTGTGTGCGCACGCATGTTTGAATATATTTTATCGGGAAACTGATGATATTTTTTTATACAGGTCATGATATTGTAGCAAGGTTTAATGTTAGGAAGTCAGTTGCCTTTCTGGAAAACAATTTCATGCAGCTTGAGGATGACATATTTTACGAGCTAAGCTCTCCTAGTAGCACCAAAGTTCTAAATCTCTCAATTCAATTTACAATTCCCATTTCATAGTTTCTCTACCTTACGTTTTCTTTTCCTTTCTTTTCCGAATCAGGTGGTTATCTTATACATAGAACCTTCAGCAGCTGCAAACGTATCAAAGGTTGTGTTTGGGGTTGATCCTTATGATAAATATGTGAAATTGTCATCAACTGCTCAAAGTTTGATAAGGTCAAGTTTTCAGCTTTTGGTGGTAAACCAATCACTTCGCTTAACTAGGTCCATATTTGGGGACCCGTTCTCTTTCGAGGTGCTGAAATTCCCTGGGGGAATCACTATAATTCCACCACAGAGTGCATTTCTTCTTCAGAAAGTGCAAATACGTTTCAACTTCACTTTAAACTTTTCGATTTATCAGATACAAATAAATTTTGCTGAATTAACTGCCCAGTTGAAGTCAGGCCTACATCTAGCATCCTATGAGGTTTGAATATTACTATTCTCAAATATAATTTTGTAATGAGTGTTCTTTGTACATTAATACTTGCACGCTAGAGCACATATTCAAACCCAAAACCAAATTTATTAGGTGTAATGGCCTTAGGTTCGTCTTCTCATTTATATTTCAACATTTCAGGTTATGAATTTTACATCCCTTGACATAGCTAGGTGCCAACAACATATGTAAAGTGAAAATTACTTTACAGTCTTGTTTCACCAATGCCATTAAAGTGAATAGAACTTATGTACTGAACATTTTGTATGATCTTCTTTTGGTTGCAACCAAAGCCTAATGAAAAAAGAAAATGGTCCTCGGGTTGAAGAAAACACCATGAATTAGAATTTCATTCAACATGAAAAATACAGGGTACCTTTTATATAAAGGGGTTGCAGTTAATACGTATTACATAATGCTGCACTAGTGAACTACTAGCCACTAAACTATACTGGCTTACTAAACATCCTAAAATCTAGCCATACATATGAAATCATTACTGATTGTTGTTTGTCATTGTAGCATATTTCTGATTCTTGATTGAAGCCAGTCTGAGTACTTAATGTTTTGAATTTGTTCGAGCTTTTGGATTAGCATTTACCCTATTTGTTCTTACTTACACCCGTGCCGGAACATACGATGAACCGTACTGGGGCATTTTGAATTTGAATTGAATCTGATAATATTTTGCCCTACTAAGGCCCAGTTTGGGGCTGTGAAGAGCTGCTTTTGAAAAAAGTTGATATATACATACTTTTTAAAAAGTTGTAGCTTTGAGGCTGCGGAAAGCAGTCTCAGAAAAGTTTTAATTAGGGTTAGTTTGAGATTGATATCACACTATTTGAACTTATTTTTTCAATGATACTTTTTAGAAAAGCAGACCGAAAGCAGTGCGACAGCAATCCCAACTAACCCTAAGTCCTATATGTAAATGTTAAAGTATAAATTGAATTGCAACAAGGATATGCCGGAGTATGTTATGGTTCTAGCACCATATCAAAGCATTTAATTAAAGCTCAGATGCCTGATTTGTTATGTAGATAGATATAAATACTCCACGGAGCTGTTACAACTTTACAACATACTACCGATATTTGCATTTAATGTAAATGGGTAAACATCATTTTAGCCCTTAAAGAATTGGGGTATTGGCACTTTTGTCCCTAAAGAATTAATCTCTCCCAAAACAGTCCAAACGTTACAAAAATCATTCAAATTTTGGATATTTTTGTAACGATTGGGGGTGATTTACATGATTTTTTTAACGTTTTTCAATAGCCTAATATGGAGTTTCCGTTAAAAAAGGTTCGATTTGACTGATTTTTGTAACGTTGGGAGTGTTTTTGGAGAGATTAATTCTTTAAGAACGAAATTGCCAAGATCGCTATTCTTTAAGGGCTCAAATGATAGTTTACCCACTGTAAATGCAATCACTGCATATTCTGGCTTTGCAATGTATGCAATAATCATTATTTGGACTAAAGAGTAGTGGTTTCTTGATACCATTGATGTCATGTGAATAATGGACTTAAGATAAAACTAGCATTGTTTGTTCTTCTGACTGTTGGAAAGTCCATCTGGGATATGATTGGACGTTATTCTGGGAATTCGATTTTTGTTATTGCCTTGTGACGTGTTGCGGAAGTGATAATATTCTGTTGTCTATGCAGAACTTGTACATAAGTTTATCAAACTCCAAAGGTTCAACAGTGGCTCCCCCAACTATTGTTCAGTCATCTGTGGTGCTGGCTGTTGGAACTCCCTCAGTGGGAAGGTCAAGGCAACTGGCCCAAACTATAACAGGACAATCTAGGAACCTCGGTCTGAACAACACAGTTTTTGGTAAAGTTAAGCAAGTACGCCTTTCATCTATCCCGCAACACTCATCTGGTAGTGAAGCTAGTCCCTCGCCTTCACCTTATCTGGTTCCTCTCCCTCAACCCCGCCATCACCACCACCACCACCACCACCACCATCACCATCACCACCACCATAGTCACCACCACCACCACCATGATGTATATCCGGCTCCTGCAATTTCGCCTATACCTGATTATGGAAAAAATGCACCTGCACCTGCACCTGCATCTTCTGAACATTCACCTGCCCCATTAAAAAGCTCGCCTGCACCTCATAACAGTAGAAAAAGGCCTCCTGGATGCCATACTAATAGATCTCCTGGAAACAGCAGAAAGCATTCTCATCTACCGTCCACGGGGGCTCCAAGTATTTCGCCTCACTTTTTTAATCCCTCACCCTCACCAAAACCCCACATCGGCCTGCCACCAGCATCACCAGCGCCACCTCCTATATCTCGAGCAATTCCTGTATCTAGCCCTTTGCCAAATGTAATTTTTGCCCATGCTCAACCACCATCAACGGAAACGGCAAAAGCAGGAGGACATTCTGATAAGACGTCATCAGTTTCTCCATTGCCATCGATTTCACCATCTTTGTGTAAGTACTTTCAATAATATCATGAGGTGCTTTAGCTTAACATAGACATCTTGGTTGGCCAAAAGTTCTTTTGCAATTGGATCGGTGTTGAGCTCACCATCGACATGTTTTTCCTATCATTGTTCATTAGATTAACTGTTATATAGTCTAATTACTAAAAAATTTAGTCCATCAATGCCTATTCTTGACAATCACACAGCCAAATGCATTTTAAATTAATGTGAATAATGGGTATCATATGCTGTAAAATGTAATATCAAGAATCCGATCTGTAGACTATGCCGCTTGCTATTAGGTTAAGTTTGGCACATATAGTTTTTCGTCTTTCATTCATTGTGACAAATTCTTTTCTTTTGTTGGATTGGCAATTATAAGTTGTGCCAGATTAAAAGTTTTCAAAGTGGAAGTTTTAGTAGGAAAGGCTTATAACTAGGGATGATCATGGGACGGGGTGGGGACGGAGAATGCCCAAACCATCCCCATCTCTACGAGGGTGGTAGGAAAAAAATTTACCCCATCTTCATCCTCACGAGGGTGGCCCATCCCCGCAGGGATCCACATTACCCATTTGAATATATTTTAAAATTAATTTTATAAGAAATAAAATAATCGGGTTATCTTTTGAGGATGAGATAGTGAGATGATAACATAGATTTTCTTAGTTTCTTACCGTGTATTGTTTTTACTTTTCTTGTTTTTTAAGAGAATATCTAATAATATCTAATAATATAAGTGATTACATATTTATTAATGTATTAAAAATACAACTCTCCTGGGAATATCACGGGAAATTCCGTAGGTATTGAAACGGGGCGGGGCAGGGATCTCTAAACCACTCCGCTTTCCATCCCCGCTCGTGGGAAAAAATTTCCCTCCATCCCCATTCCCTGCAAATTCGGGGATGTTCTGTCCCTATCGGGGCGGATCTCCGCAGGGAAGGAGGAATCTTCGCCCACGCTCATCCCTACTTATAACTAACATTTGAGAGCATAGGGGATTCTAAGCAGGCCTTTGCATTTCAACTATAAAATATAATGCTCAAGATCTACAGTATCCATTGTTGTGTGATAAGTGAAAGTCATCCATCTCCTTGTACAATTTGCCCTCATCGCATGGAGAAGCTACAACCGAACGTAGTAGCTATGGATTTATATTCTCTTCGATGTCTTATTTATCGTTTTATGCTTGCTGCTTTAGATTACAAGTTCCAAATCCAAGTACTTAATGTGACAATATCCTATTTTTTTTTTTTGCAGGTTTTCCTGCTCTGCTATGGGTATTTTCGCTATCCTTATCTCTTCTTGTATTACATTGATAACAAATCACTACTGAAGCAATTCATGTTCTAGTTAAAATGCTTCTCTGGAATTCATGGTCCTCAACTGTATCATTGAATTCAAATCGAAATATAGCCGGAGGAGTTTGTAAGTGGGAGCTATGCGAAAGGCGTGCCTCTTACCGAGTGGATATAAATGTTGTTTTCTGTAGATGTAAATAGCAGTTAAAAAGTTTAAGTTTGCAGATGCATTTCAGGTCAAAGTCACAGAGGTGACAGGCCCTTGATTGCATTGCTGCTCCTGTGTATTCCCTCTGCTGGAGAAATGGAAAAAAAAAAAGAAGAAAAATACTCTGAAAAATGTCCGGGTTTCCGTTTTCGTACCATTCGAGCATATTGTTACATATGATTCTAAACTTGTTCTGATCCTAATGCTGTGTCTTTTATACACAATGGATAGTCTGAAAATAAAAAAGTTTAAGGACTGATTAGAATTTTTTTTTCTTTTTTTTTTTTTTTATTTATGAAAGTTTGGGTTTTAGAATGTGTTTTTGGCTTTTCTTAATAGATGTGGAACTTGTAACTGTTCTTTGTTACTTTTCAACGGGAAGGATAAGGGTGGGATGGTAAATTTATACTCTTCTGCCTAACTTTAAACCAAATTTATGAGAATCGATAAGACTATTGATTTATTGTTAAATCTCTTCAATCGTATTATTATTGATCAAATTAATTGTATATATATTTATATTTAATTAGTTAATAAGGTTAATAATATTTTTTTTAAATTAATATATTTATAATGTTAATATTATATAATTTATTTATTATTGTAGAAAAATAAATTAAGATATATAAAGAATTTAAAAATAGAATATTTGATATAAAAAAATTTAATAAATTAAATTGATAAAATAATCTATTTAAATATGATAAAAAATAGAATTTATATATAGATAATTTACAAATTCACTATTTAAAATATTATAATGATAAGATATCATTTTTTTTTAAGTAATTTAAGTTCTATTACATTTATTTTTTCGTTAAAAATAACTTCAAATTTAATTATTGATAGTTAAAATATTAATACAACCAGTTAAACGTTTATTTATACACTGCTTTTCAACAATTATTCAGACTAAACAGCTTAGTTTCCGCTCGATTTTAATAACAATAATTGCAGTACTAATTCTTTAAAATCAAACACACAGTAATATAAATATGTAAAACCCTGTATTAGAATATTATAGAACTATATATGTGAATTGAAAATTCAACCAAATATTTATTTATCAAAATGATTTTTTATTAATAAATAATAATATAATTAAATTAATAATTTTAATATTAAAAATATAATTTTTTATTGTTTTTAATAAAATTTTTAAAAATCGAAAAATCAGACCGAACAGCACCCAATCGAACCGTCAACCCATAAGACTAGTAAACCACATCACCTGGGCAGAGTGTTGATATCATAGAAACTCCATTTCAGGAATCCAATATCCCTTAAGCTTAGGAAGACATTATGTAGTAAAGTGTCATTTACAATAAAAGGTTGCAATATGAACACCAAGAAGACTCTCAATCACTTTTAAAGACTCCTCAAGACTTTCAGACTTCAAGGTTTCAAACCACATCAAGCAGTTCTTGCTCCAATGGAGACATATAGGTAAAGTCCTAATAGTCGAATGGCCATCCCGAATAATCCATCTCGTGGTTGTGGTTGTGGTTGTTTTCATGTGCATTTGATGAATTGCTTCGAGTAGTTCCACCGTGGCTAGAGGTGGAAGAAGTCGAACCTCGAAACGGCCACAGATATGAAAA
>CAOJCR013245181.1:0-10792 GCA_948330485.1 Euphorbia neoarborescens | reverse complement strand
AAGACGGGAAAAAAATTTACTACCCAACTATGTTGGCACCTGAAGCGCCTCCCCCGAACGATAAACTCGTATTAGTAGAGGTAAAAAATTACAAGAGTAAAAAGTAAGGTTTACAAAAAAATTCGAAAGAAACAAAGAACTAATCTTTTTCTACATTTGAAATGGAACCAGGTAAAATTAACAAACTAAAAAATGTCTTTGCAAGACTTCATACCTTCAAATACGAGCTTATTCTGCTGTTTTTCCGATATAAAAGAATTCATATTGTTGAACCAACTTTCTTCTAATTGATTTTAAAATCAAACCCCTCCATTGCTAAAAAAACTTCCGAAATGGAGAACGGCACTGTAAAAGCAACACCAAGACAACCATTCAATACTGAACCCACGAATTACCCGATATCCATGAAAAAATATGTGGCCGAAATATCAAGCTGTCCGGGTAGCAAGTCCAACAACTGTTGTAAACTAGTATATTTCGTCAGCCTCACATGCCACCTCCAAAAAACTTGACTTAGCATCGCATGGCCCTCCGACAATTGACCACCCAACACCGATTGATGACCAACCTCAATCCCCATATCACCAATAAAAAAAGGAAGCAGTTGGAAAGTCTTCGCCACCAAAGAGAATGAGTGTCAGGCTAAAGTAAACAAACAAGGGAACAAATCAGACAGTGATTTCGATCCCGACCACCTGTGAAACAAAACGTAACACAAAGAACCACTCCCAATTTTCACTAAAAGGTTAGATAAATTTTTTTTCCAAGTCGTATCTTTTTTTAGACATAATTAAGCAATACTCTTCCAAATTGGGGACCAATTATCGATGTTAGCCACGGGAAAATTGAACAAATCCTAAAAATTTCTACCACCACAAATAGATAACCACAAAGAAGAATGATAATCTGTTCTACACTTCTAAACCTATTTGAGTAAAATCCAAAGGTTATTTAACTTTCAACTTCACATGTTCAAGCCACCTATTTTCAAAGGCAAATTAATGGTGTTCCATCTCACTTTACACAAACCCTTAGAGGAAGCATCCCCTTTCCACAAAAATTTCTCGTATACCCCTCTAATTTTTGCACCACACAATCAGGCATCTTATTGTAGGAAATTGAATTCAGGTTCGAAAATTTATCAGGCGCAGCGGTTTTAAATTTCAAGATTTAATCCCGTAGGAACCAATTTGGCAAATCTGAGGAATTTAATTATTTATCTATCTATCTAATTGAGACTAAGCTAGGGCTTGCGAAAGAAATAAAATATAAAGATCCAAAGCTTACTTTTATCTCTTTCAAGATGCCACTGAATCCTAATGATCCAACCAAAGAGTAATGCATGAACTTCTCTCGGCCACACATCTGTGTTAGTGGGATCAAGGTTTAATCTCTGTTCACAAAATCATTCAGAACGGATGAAACGAAAAGCACTCTCTATTCAACGCAAATCACACTTTGCGTTACCCTAGAATCATCCATCTTGTTTCTTATATATGGATTGCAGAAATCCTAATGGACCCGACTTATTAAAACGCACACCACTAGCTTTCTCAGGCCCAATTTCTTTTGATCGGTCCAATTAAATTTCACCAACTCAAAATAATTTCGTAAATTGTGAATTAAATTAATGCATTATATTTTAATTTTCAATTTCACCTAACAGTAAATTGATCAATTATTTTAACCATGAATTAATATAATTAAATGTGCCAATTTGCATAATTAGATTTAATCAAAATCTAATTAATTCTAATTGCACATAATTTATAGTAGATTAATTAATCAAAATTCTTTGCCATTTATTTAACTAAATTATTCATTGTGAGTAATTCAATTAATTCACAATTAATTAATTATCGCATGTAAATTCATTAAATAAATATTTCAGATTCAATTTGTTAATTAAATCAAATATGATTTCTTCAATCCATATTTATTAATTAATCTGATCCAAACTCATAGATCTACTAATCTGAAGCTAGAAGCTCGATGTGCAAGATCCTATTGGACTGTCTATATATTGGCAGCAGGACCAAGTCCTGCAGACTATTAAGTGGGTTCTAGCAAACGTACAATGGCCCCCAATCAAGACATCCAGCAGCATCCCTAGTAGAGATTAAACCATCCCGATAGCTATACTTTTATTATCCCTTACTAGCTGATATCTGAAGATACATATACAGTAAGGGCCATGGCTCCGTCATCCCACAGTACTATATCTTCCTTGATCTAGATTAGATTGATGAGACAAATGAGAGCCCAACTAATTTAGGTGTGGCCACACACTCACAATCTTAATCAATCAATGGGTGCTGAGTGGTAATTCCATTGATATATTCACATCACCTATATGTTCACTGGTTCACCCGATCATACCCGTATTTGCATCCTGTTATAGATACATTAGGTGTATGTCAAAGTGCATGACATTTCATGCAGTGCTGCAATGCTCTCAGGTCTATGGATAAAACAAGTCCTACCCAAAAAACACAGTAATGACGACTTCTACATATGGTATTTCCTGTGTAGATCTATTCAGTACCATATAGGCCCCACATCTCCGTATCCTTGATTGCCTCACAAAAAATCGATACACAGGTTTATTATTCTATTCATTCCAATGACCTAGAACAAATTTGGGATCTATTTATTTATGATTATAATCATTGGATTCTCTATTTATTATACAACACAAAATATAATCAAATAGATTAATTCCTTTATTCCATAGCACTAAATGTATATTAATACAAAGTAAAGTACTAAATGTATAATATACAAAGGAATCTATGCCTACGAACTAGGGCACACCAACAATCTCCCACTTGTACTAGTGCTAAGTAGACAAGTCCCTAATTCCTACCGATCTAGTATGACCTTTATATTGTGAAACCGACAACGTCTTGGTCAAGGGATCTGTGATATTATTCCTCGTATTTACCCTCTGTAATGCTACATCACCTCGATCTATGATCTCTCGTATCAGGTGAAATTTTTTGAGCACACGTTTGGATTTTCTATGTGACCAGGGCTACTTAGCTTGTGCAACGGCCCTGTTGTTATAAAAAATACCATTAATGGTTCTAGGATGGAGGGGACCACTCCTAACTCAATTATGAATTTCTTAATCCAAACAACTTCCTTTATTGCATCACATACCACTATGTACTTGGCCTCTATAGAAGAATCTACAATGGTGGACTACTTTGAGGATCTCTAACTAATGGCTCCACTATTAAGGAGAAACACGAAACCAGACTGTGACTAGCTTCCGTACTCATCGGTCTGGAAATTAGCATCAGTGTATCCATTGATTACTAATTCATCCTAACCACCATATCTAAGTAACAATCCTTAGTCCTGTTAAGGTACTTCAGGATTACCTTGACAACACTCCAGTGGTTCTCACCAGGATCCGACTAGTACCTGCTAGTCATACTTAGTGTGAATGCGATATCAGGTCTCATACACAACATGGAGTATATGATAGATCTAATTGATAAGGGGTATGGAATTAACATCATCCTCTCCCTCTTTTGTTTGAGGAGAGCCATTCTTACTTAGTTCCAACCCATGGCGCAATGGCAAGAAGCCTTTCTTAGCCTTATCCATGTTGAAACGTTTCAGAATTTTGTTTATGTACATCTCCTAAATTAGGCGAAGAAGTCGACAAGATCTATCCCTATAGATCTGAATCCTAAGGATCATCTCAGCTTCACTAAATCTTCATTATGAAGCACTTACCCAACCACTACTTCACCCCTTGCAGTTTTGGTATGTCACTCCCAATAAGAAGGATGGCATCCACACATGATACAAGGAATGTGGAAGTACTTTTAGTCACCTTTTTGTATACACAAGGCTCGTCAATATTTTCAATGAAACCATTTTTTAACAACTTCATTGAATCTCTGATTCCAAGATAGGGATGCTTGTTTCGATCCATAAATAGATTTACAAGCTTAGAAACCCGGTTAGGGTACTCAGGATCGATAAAATCATCAGGTTGTGTTATGAACACATCCTCGAGTAGCTTTCCATTCAGAAAAGCGGTTTTAATAGTTGGGGTTTCCGGTGATTTTTTAGAAAATTCACAAGCGCAGTGGAAGAAGCCTTTTAAAATTTCCTAAAATCGGAACCCACGACCTAGGTTTTGCTGAACCATTATTTTAATTTAACCACTATAACAAAATATGGAAAATGAGAAAAACAAAATACATAAAGAAAGTATAAGAGTTTCTCACAGTGGTTGAGACTGCAGGCTCAAACTCTGAGCCCTCCAACTTTAAATGCACAAACCGCTCTAGAAATTGACCCCACGCTAGCAGGACTGACTGGATGACTGAACCGAGGACACCACAAGAAAGAGGGAAAAAACTATCAAGGAATGCACCAGACTATCGCCAAAAACTCATTGAAACCCGATGACGTGCAGCTACCGATGGTTGACGAAACAGTGGCACATAAGAGGCTACCTCCTGTACACTGAATCCCACCTTTTAACGTCCTAGACTCTCTCTTTCAAATTAATACATTTTTATCAACCCTCAAATGAGCCAAATCTCATTCTCCCTTGTATATAATACATTATATCATTATTATATATATAAGTATTAAAATAGAACGCATGTAATTACATGTAATTACGTGTTATATATAAGCATAAATAGAAGATTGATTTCATGCATTAAGTAATTCATTAAAATAACTATTATGCCCTTGAGGGAATAATTACTATTTGCCCTTGAGGGCATAATGGTAATTATACCAAAAGCCGTGAAATATTCAATCGGGTTCTCAAATTTTAATCTAATTATACAAATAGTTTTCAACCGTATTTTTAATGAGAAAAAATACAATAATTAATTAACTATAAGTTAAGCTTAATTAAATATATTAACTAGACCAAATTAAATTAACATATAATTTAATTTCTCGATTAATATATACTAATTAATTTGACCCTATAAAAATAATTATAAAAACTATACCGCATAAAATTAATTAATTAAAAATGTATATAAGTAATACAGTTAATTAGATTAAAATAATAATCAATTAATTTATTACACTACATAAATGTATTAATTAAATAAATATATTAAAGTTTCTATTAAATCCAATATAACCAACCTAGTTATATTGATTTAATAAACTCTTTATCTAATAAATCAATTGTCAATTTTAGCAAACCTATAGTGCAAGATCCGATGGGACTGTCTTTATATTGACAATAAGCACAAAGCTTATAGATTGACAGTGGGTTCTAGCAAACCATGATAATCCCCCATTAAGACAGCTAAGTAGTCTCTCTCTAATAGAGGTAACCGTCCCGGTAGCTGATCTTTTTTTATCCTTTACAAACTGACATCGGAGTGTATACAGTAATGGACATAGCTCCGTCATCCTACTATGCTATCACTTTCTTGATCTAGAATAGATTATCTAGTCGAACAAGCGCCCAACTTATTCGGGTGTAGCTACACACTTACAATCTCATTCCACCAAGTGGTCAATGATGTCATCTTAGCGGGTACTGAGTGGTAATCCTAACTCATAACTAACATACACATGTTCACTGGCCTACCTAACCATACTTTGTTAAGGATCCTGTTACATATCTATAAGATGTATGTCAAAGTGTATGAGATTCCATGATATGTCAATATGATCTCAAGTTTGAGGATAAAATAAGCCCTACAACAAGAAACACCGAATGACGACAAAACCATGTCTTATTTCCTGTGTGGATCCATCCAGTCCCATGTGGGACCCACATGTACCTGCATTCTTTAACATCCTTAGTCAACCGGTACAACCTATACCCTTGACCCTTGGACTATTAACTAAAACACAGGTTTATAGTTCTATTCATTCCTATGACCTAAAACTAACCTGGAATACACATTTATGACTGATATAATCAATGGATACTCTATATGTTATTATAGCACAAGATATAAAACATACATATTAATGCCTTTATTTAAATAACAAAAAAAGTATTTATTACAAAGTATATTATAATATAGATGATAATGCATAAAATACAATACAATTAATGCCTACGACCTAGGTCACACCCACAATCTCGCACTTGCACTAGGCCTAAGTAGACATAGCCCGAAGTCCTATAAACCTCGTATGACCTTGATACTTCGTAATCGCAAGAGCCTTTATCAAAGGGTCAGCAACATTATTCTCTATGTCTACCCTCTGAATAATCATATCACCTCGATCCACGATCTCTCGTATCAGGTAAAACTTTTTAAGTACATATTTGGATTTACAGTATGACTGGGGCTCCTTAGCTTGTGCGATAGCTCTGTTATTGTCACAAAATACCACTACTGGGTCTAGGATGGAGGGGACCACTCCTAACTCAGTAATGAATTTCCTAATCCAAAATGCTTCCTTTGCAGCATCACAAGCTGTTATGTACTTGGCCTCCATTGTAGAATCTACAATAGTAGGCTACTTTTACGACCTCTAACTAATGGCACCGTTATTCAGGAGAAACACATAGCCAAACTGTGAGTGTCTTCCGTCCTCATCGGTCTCAAAACTAGCATTAGTATATCCGCTGACTACTAATTCATCTTGACCACCATATACCAAGAAGTAATCCTTAGTCCGATTAAGGTACCTAAGAATTACCTTGATAGAACTCAAGTGATCCTTACCGGGATCCGACTAGTACCTGCTAGTCATACTCAGTGCATATGCGACATTAGTCCTAGCACATAACATGGAGTACATAATCGATCTCATAACCGAAGCATATGGGATGCCCATCATCCCCTCCCTTTCCTCCTTCGTCCTAGGATAATTTTTCTTACTCAATTTCAACCCATGACATATAGGCAAGGAACCTTTCTTCACCTTATCCATCATAAAACATATCAAAACTTTATATATATACGTTTCCTGACTTAGTCCTAGAAGACGACGCGATCTATCTCTATAGATTTGAATCCCTAGGATTACTTTAGCTTCGCCTAAATCCTTCATCGTGAAGCACTTACTCAACCACTGCTGAACCCCTTGGAATGAAGGTATGTCACTTTCGAGAAGAAGGATGTTGTCAACATACAAGACAAGGAAAGTGGAAGAATTTTTGTTAACCATTTTATATACACAGGGCTCATCTAGACTTTGCACGAAACCATATTCCTTAATGGCTTCGTCAAACCTCTTATTCTACGACCGAGATACCTATTTTAACCCATAAGTGGATCTATCAAGTTTTCATACTCGGTTAGAATATTCAGGATCCTCGAAACCCTCGGGTTGTGTCATATAGACTTCCTCGAGTAGCTTTCCATTCAGAAAAGTAGTTTTGACATCCATCTGCCATATTTCATAGTCATACCATGTGGTAATGGCCAGTAGTATTCTAATGGATTTGACCATTGCGACAGGTGAGAAAGTTTCATCATAATCAATACCATGTGCTTGTTTGAACCCTTTCGCCACTAATTGCACCTGAAAGGTATTATCGGCCTTACATTTATAACACCACTTGCCACTAATTAGTTTCCTTAGGGTATTATCGTAGAAGTAAAAACCCTTAGTTTCCTTAGGGTAACCCATAAATAGGCACTTGACAGATTTGGACTCTAATTTGCCACTTGTCAATTTCTTGAAAAATACATAGCAGCCCCAAATCTTTATGTAAGAAAATACAAGCTTTTAGCCCCACCATAGGTCATATGGAATTCCTACAACAGCCTTGCTCGGTACAGGGTTTAACGTATAAATTTTAGTTTCCAAAGTAAGACCCCAAAAGGATATAGGAAGCCTAGCTTGACTCATCATTGAGAAGACCATATCCATCAAAGTCCTATTCTTCCGTTGGGCCACACCATTCCATTGTGGTGTCTTGGAAGGAGTGAGTTAAGATATAATCTCACACTCTCTCAAAAATGAATCAAACTCTAGGCTCATATATTCACCTCCTTGATCGGATCGAAGAGCTTTAATATTCTTGTCTAGTTGGTTTTCTAATTCGTTTTTAAAGTCCTTGAAGCGATCCAAGACTTCCAATTTATGCTTCATTAAATAGATATAACCATATCTACTGAAGATATCGGTAAATGTAACGAAGTACTGATAAGGTCGGGATCGACCTTGTATTCTAGATAAGGATAGACCATATTGACGAATGATTCACCTGATATCTAGCATTTATTTGTAATATTTTGCACTTTCACGAGTTATTTGCTATTCGTAGCTTGCTGGGGGCTTTGATGCTTTTCCTGTTATTTTCTGTCAATTTCTGTCAAGCCTGAGGTTGCAGAACCGAAGGTAAGGTAATTTGACCTGTGCTCTGAGCTCTGTAATTTAGGGATTAAGATTCAAGCAAGCAGAAGGGAGAACAAGAGCCAAGTCCGGATGAGGAGTGATGATAAAGTCAGAATCTTGGGATCGAGTTTGGAAGCAGTTGGGAGCAAATTTCGGAATGGACCTCAAAAGAAGAAATTGAGTTCAGGACACGAGCTTTCCAATGGATCCTGAATCGTCAAAGTCAGACGCTGGATGGCAAAGTTTTGGCCGGAAGTAGATCGAGAAAAAGAAGTTTCGAGGAGAGCAGTGGTGCGCGTCGCGCACTTTGATTTTCGAAGAACAGTAGGTTTTCAGGGGGAGTGCTCGACGCGCACATGTACTGTGCTCGACGCGCGTTGCAAATTTTTCAGAAACAGAAGGTTTTCAGATTTGGTGCTCGACGCGCACATGTACTGTGCTCGACGCGCACATATCGGGATCAGATTTTCTTTTAGATTTTAATTTTATTTTGGTTGATGTAATCTTCCTTTCTTGACCCTAGGTCATGAGGGGACCTTTGGTACTTTTACAAAACATATAAATAGTTGGGGGAAGGCCCCATTATAGGGGATCTCTCAATTTTCTCTCAACTTACAACTCACAAGAGTTTTAGGGTTTGTATATTCAGAAGTTTGATTTCAATAACAAGGTTGAGTGCAAGTTATATTCAGAATCATCCCCGTTTGCGATCCGTGAGTTGATTATCTTTTCTACTCTTCGTTTCTATAGCGGTTCACCTTCGACAGATGTAAACAGTAAGATCCGGTTGATTGGATTAGGGTTAGGATCTCTTTACTCTCTTCTTGATTGATTTGATGTGATTTTACAGCCTATGCTCTGTTGATTGAATTCATTATCTCGTTCCATCTTGACTGGTGAAGTTAGGTTTTTGTTAATCATATCGACTATCTATCTCTTCTTGTATGTTTTGGTTAATTGATTGAATCTAGTCTTATAAAGTTCAGTTTTTCACCGATTCCATATCTGTCTCCTTACCTGGTTTAAAACCTCGGCAACCATTGGAACTGACAATTCCGTGGAATATACCGGAGACCTATTTTCTGGAATCTAGAGTTAATCCGCCTCGAAACAAGGAAGAACGGCTAGGCGCTATATCGAACCTAGAGTCGCTAATCAAAATCGTTAATTGGCATATTTAGGATTGTTGACAAGTTGGGATTGACATAATTATAACTGATATCGTTAGGCCATCCTCATTTATTTGCATAGATCGGACTTGCCGCCTTAGTTAGAAATCTTGTCGTGGAACAAATAAGAGTCAATTGAAGATCAATATAGATTAGGTTTAATTTCAGCAATTTATTTCCTGCATATTTTTATCCAATTTTCTCTACCGCTCAAACACGTTAAGACGCTTATTAATTCGATGATCGAAGTTTACTTTCTCTGAGGGATCGATACCTGGTATTAACCAGAATTTATTACTTGACAGCGACAGGGTACACTGCCCTTTAGCGAGCCTCTCTGGTGCTAGTTTTGAACTACCGCCAGAGGCGTATCACAGACCCAAAGTAATGATCAACAAATTGGCCCATAAAAGCTGCTGAACCCCAAGAACAGTAGCTATCAAGGAAGTAAAGAAATGGCAAAGTCAATCCAGATAGAATTAAAATGAAAACCAAATGGAAAATAGAAGCTCAAGAACAAATCTATCCGTCTAAAACTTTGAGCTAAGTCCACCTCTCATCTCCCTCTCTTTCGGTACCACGCCAAAGATGGGCGATTAGAAAACCCACTGGTCGAGCTTCGATCATCACTGCGAAGGGGAGAACGAGGTGGAACCTAGCAATTTTGACTAGTCAGACTAACAATAGGCACTCCTTCACTGGGCCCATCAATCCAGCCAGAAATTATGGCATCCAATTCATTTGGCACTAGAGCACTGCTCTGTTATCTTGCTAATGGCCCTGAAAGTATCAATACGATGGACATGGAGGAAATAATGGTGATCTTTGATATTTTGATTACGTGATGTCACAAGCTTTGGCCTTTCAACTAATGACTGCTAGGTTTGGGAGAAATCCGAGGAGACCTAGAGCAAGAAAGACGAGAGCAGTGAAGAACGGAGCAACGAGGGACTCTGCTCTATTTGGATAAAGATTCAACGGAAGACTGATGATCGACGACAGGAAGCAATGACCAAACAAGAGAAGAACTGGTGATCCAGCATCCAGTGATCGGCGATGGAGATTTTAAATCTGTGAGGAAATAAATAATTATATATAAATATAGTGGCTTCATCACGGCGGAAGCTGCCCCAGGTTTCCCTGCTAAACTCTAAACAGGCCATTGTTGGTATCATTACTACCACTTTTGGCGATTTCATGTTTGGCTATGAAACTGTGACATCTGATAATATACCATGCTATAATTCCTTACACTTTATGTTGTTACTTCGTTTTATATGTTGTGCTACAGAACATATCTTATATACAGCATAAAA
>CAOJCR013244610.1:0-13057 GCA_948330485.1 Euphorbia neoarborescens | reverse complement strand
TGTAATTTTAGCAATAAATTCCCAGACAAACACATTATCCAATAAAAATAATAAGCATTTATTGGCCGAAAGGAAATATAAAATTAATTTAAACGTAAATCAAGAGAATGAAAGAGAAAATTTAACCTCATTTATTGATTTTTTAATGGACGTGCTTAAACCTAAAACGACATCTATTTGTGACCGGAGAGAGTAATAATTATTAATTTTTATTTTTTTAAAATTTTAATTATTTATTATATATATATTAATCAATAATTAAATTTAATCATATATTTGTTTAATTATTTATTTTTTAACTTACAATCAATCCACCACCTATTATTATTGGCCATCCAACCACTGTCTCCAGCCAATTCTGCTGTATTCTAGTGACCCATAACGGTAGAGAGAAATTTTACAATACACCAGACGTATCATATGGCGCCGTATGCTTAGAGATATTGTAAAGTGTGGGGCCTACATATTTATATATGGAGACTACAGAAAAATTATATAATATACCGGGCACATATCCACGTGATGGACCCTAACCAATATGATTTTGCCAACTTATTTCAATAAATACATGTGTACTGAATTGAAATAAAGTGTCAAATTTTTATTGGTTTGCGTACATTAACACGTGGTGGACCCGGCATATGTAATAATTTCTTGGGGACTACACATTTATATGGATCCCACATATATTCTGTCTCTAGGCGTATCACGGGGCGTGGTACGCCTGACCTATTGTAAAATTTCTCTAACGGTAGATAGTGGGTTAACGGTCAATTAAAAATAAATAATTAAAATTTAAAATAATAATTATTTAAATTTTATTGATTAATATATATAAATTAAGGGGTCCTGTTATTTGTACACAATGCTTTGTACACTTTTTGTACACAGTCTCATCTCTACCATACATTCTGTTTTGATTCAATGGATCGTGAAGAGTATACCGTATGATCCATTGGATCAAAACAGAATAAATGGTGGAGATGAGACTGTGTACAAAAAGTGTACCAAACATTGTGTACAAATAATATTAGTCTAAATTAAGAATTAAAATTTAAAAAATAATTTTCTATCAAAAAAAAATTTAAAAAATAATTAAAATTTAATTTTAATTAAATTATAAAATAAATTTAATAAAATTAATTAAGATTAAATTTTACCTCTTATTAAATTAAAATCAAATTAACTTTTTCTTTATTTTAATTACAATCATAATCCTAATAATCGTTTTGATAAAAACAAACCTTAATAAAAGTCAACCTAAAACAAATTCTTTAAACTTTACGCTAAATATTAATCACTGCCTCTTCCTGTCGGGGCTACTAACGGCAAGTTTCAACTCTCCGCATTCAGAGGATTACGATGAGGAGCTCGCCGTGGCGCACGTTAGACGGCTCCTGGATATCGTCGCGTGCACAACCTGGTTTGGACCGTCGGCGAATGGCCAGGATAAGTCTAAGTCTGAGTCTGGTAAGAATGTGGCCGTTACTCAGGATAAGACGGTCAAGAAAAATGCGATCAAGTCTCAAACAACGGCCGGTCCGGCCAAACAATCTTCGCTGCCGAAAGACGCGCTAGACGTAGAGGGAGAAACGAGCCATTCTTTCCCTAAGCTTGGGAGTTTTTACAACTTCTTTTCACTCTCCCACCTCACTCCTCCTCTTCAATGTACTCCCTCCTTCCTTGTGCTTGTAGCTTTTGAATATTTAACTTAAAATCGAAAACTCAAGTTGATGAATATTGTGACGAATGTTGCAGTTATAAGAAAGGCGACCAAGCGGCAAGTCGAAGATATTGCAGAGGAGGATCATCTCTTCTCCTTGGATGTATGAATTTCTTTTTTTCCTTTTTCCTTCTCACCGACTGTCTCTATGCATTTCTGATTTGAATTATTTTATTGGAACTTCAGGTGAAGCTTTGCAACGGGAAGCTGGTTCAAGTTGAAGCTTGCAGCAAGGGGTTCTATAATGTTGGGAAGCAGCAGATTCTGTGTCACAACCTTGTTGATTTGCTGCGGCAACTTAGTAGAGCCTTTGATAAGGTAATTTTAGCTACTTCTGCTCTAGTTTATGTTGCCTTTGGATTAATCAAAGATACTTTTCCATTTCATGACTCTTCAATCCATATTCCGAATGATGAACTGGAAGAATTTATCTTAGGAACGATAATTTTATCTGGAAAATTCTAGATTAATGATCGCTTTTCTTGAATCACTGTCTGTCTGCTTCTCTGTTTTGAAGTCCTCTAGCATTCTATCTGATAGAGGATTGTCTATTGATTTGATAATTCCTTGCATTAATAATTAGTCATGTGCATATGCTTGATGTGTTTCTTACGGTGTTTTGTCTCATTTGAACTTTGGTCTTGGGAAGCTAATCTAGTCAACCTGTTTCCTTTTTTGTCTTTGATCGATACTTTAAGGGTTAAAATATGTTGTCTTCCAAATTTCAGGCTTATGATGATCTAATGAAAGCATTTTCAGAGCGTAACAAGGTATACAATGATTTTGCTGAATCTTCTTTCTCTTTCCTCTCCTCCTAACTTATTCTGGTTGATTGATATTAAGAAAAGAAAAAAGAAAAAAAAAAGCCAACGAGATTTCCAATTATTGTAATTGGAAATAGGATAAATTTCAGCAATGTAGTGTATTGACTTTCATTCTGTTGCTTTCTTCTGGATTTCTCTCTTGCAGTTTGGTAATCTTCCTTATGGCTTTAGAGCGAACACATGGCTTATTCCACCATTTGCGGCACATTCACCTTCTATTTTCCCTCCTCTTCCTGTTGAGGATGAAGTGTGGGGAGGAAATGGAGGTGGTCTTGGAAGAGATGGGAAGAGTGATTTAATACCTTGGGCTAGTGAATTTTTGTATCTTGCATCTATGCCCTGCAAGACAGCAGAAGAGAGGCAGATCCGAGACAGGAAAGCCTTCCTTCTTCACAGCTTATTCGTTGACGTTGCCATTTTCAGAGCCATTAAGGCTGTGCAGCATGTAAGAGAAGACTTATCATGTTCAGTTAGGACTGGTGAAATTCTTTTTACAGAGAGAGTTGGGGACTTGAGGATTACAGTGGTGAAAGATGCTTCGAATGCAAGCACTAAGATAGACACTAAAATTGATGGAATTCAAGCAACTAGAATGGATAAAAAAAATCTGCTGGAGCGGAACCTACTCAAAGGAATTACTGCTGATGAGAATACTGCTGCACGTGTAAGTTTCTTCTAGTGTATCATTGCTCAATTATGTATGCTTGAATTTTGGGATCTTGTTCTAGTGTATTCATTAAACTGTTAGAGAATGTGTTACGTGCAGGACATTTCCACACTTGGCATCGTTAATGTGAGATTCTGTGGTTACATTGCCGTTGTAAAAGTTGAGGAAATAGATGAGAAGAATGTCACTCCTCATCAAAGTATTGAAATTGAGCAGCCAGAAGGCGGTGCCAATGCACTGAATATTAACAGGTTCATTTCATGTTTCCCCGCATATTGAAAATATCTTTGCCAATTTGGGTGCAAAAGTTGTATTTTCTAAAAAAAAAAGAAGAAGAAATTGTGCTATTGCTTAGCTTGGAATACTGGTCAGTGTGCGATGGAAGTGTGAAGGGCTTCATCTATTATGCCTTAGGGCCATTTATTTAAATAAATTTGAAGATGCCAGTTGTTTCTTAATTTTTTTGCATTTAGTATAGTGGTTCTTTGCTGAAACGCTGTGTATTACTGCCTTCTGCTGTACCTTTTTTTCTGTCTCCACTGAGATGAATGGAGGTCAAACTCAATTTCTCCTTTGGAATTCAAAAGCTAAGATGTGCGCACGAGGAACCTTTAGTTTTTCCTGTGTTGGCAATTTTTTTTTTTGTCTGCTGTAGATTATTGGTAGGAATATTGGGGCTGTGCTCTTAACAAGATGTATAAAATTATACCTAGATCTTTATCTCTGGTGGGTTTGGTAGAGAAGATGGATGGGGGGAGATTGGTTTTTTTTGTGTCCATTTTCTCCCCATAACCATCCCTCCAATCCCTCCAACCAAGCACAACCTAAAGGTTCTATTTACTGTGCTGCTTATTTTATTCACATATCCATGGTGTACTGTGTTTGCATTATTTTATATTTACTAATGTTCTCATCATTCAAGCCCATATATGTTATCATTTTCTGGAAGTCTGACTTCGCTAGCAAAGGTTACTTAATAACTAGCTCGACCTCGTTTTCAGTTTGAGACTGCTTCTTCACAAGACAACTGCTTCAGGAAGTAGCAAACCAATTAATTTACAAACGTCAGATCGAGAAGAGCTCAATGCTTCTAAAGGTTTTGTGGAGACAATTCTGGAAGAAAGTCTTGCCAAGCTTCAGCAAGAGCAATTGCAGCAGGATGATTTTATGAGATGGGAACTTGGAGCCTGCTGGATTCAACATTTGCAGGACCAGAAAAATGCAGAAAAAGATAAGAAACTGCCAATTGAGAAGGCCAAGAAGCCCTCCACAGAAAAAGAAATGAAAGTTGAGGGACTTGGCATCCCCCTTAGGTCCCTTAAGAACAACAAGAAAAAAGTAGGGGAAAGCAATATGAAAATGCAGTCTGAAAACTCCAGATCTTCAGTTGGTGGTGATGTTCATGATGCTACTTCAGCTTCTAAAGAATCCTATGCACTAAAGCAGTTATTGTCAGATGCAGCCTTCACTCGGTTAAGAGACTCAGAAACTGGACTTCATCGCAAGGTAGCTTTTCATGATTTGATTTGGTCAATTTTATTGAATGTTCTAGTGAGAACTAACCTAAGATGTGATTGACAGTCTTTGCAAGAGCTAATTGACATGTCTCAAAAATACTATACTGAAGTTGCTCTTCCAAAACTGGTAATTTCATCGAATTCGGTGTGTTTATGTTTGTCTGCACATTTGAATTTCTGAAACTGTATTAACAATAGAATACAGGTAGCAGATTTTGGCTCTCTTGAGCTATCTCCAGTGGATGGACGGACTCTTACTGATTTTATGCACACTAGAGGTCTTCGGATGCGTTCTCTGGGACATGTTGTAAGGCTCTTGGTTTTCATGACTGAAGGACTTTTACTTCAGAATGCATGTTTACCTTTATTTTTGTATTCTGTTTATATAGAAAACTCTACTTTTACGCTTTTTGTTTTTTGCAACAACGCAGTTTCTCAGATTATTAACTGACCTTTTAACTTCTTTCTGCTTTTTCAAACCTGATAACGTGCATACTTGTCATTGTTTTTACAATGCAGTTTCTCAAATATACAACTGGCCATTAACTTCTTACTGGTTTTTCAAATCTAATATTGTGCATCCATGCTCGCTATAATATGATTATTATGTTCATGTAGCACTTTGTAGAACACAGAGCAAATTTTTTGTGCCTTCTGTCTTATACTTGCTAGTATCTCAGTGAATTGAAATAATTAGGCATTGTCCTCAAGTTTAATATATTGCTCCAAGTTGCTCCATGTATGATCTGTCTAATGCAGCCTTCAAGTCTCATCTTGTTATTATATGGTGAAATGCCCTCTGTAGGTGTCAGTTTCCCAGTGCTACATTTTCTAACTGGACGGTTCATGAGTAAAGGCTGCCGTTTTATATTTTTCTTAGGTGCATGTATTTTACAGACCCAAGAATTCTTGCTTTCCATGGTTGTCATAAGTTTTCAATGCTTTAATGATTCTCTCAAGGTGGCAATACCTCTCTTTGCTGGCTGCAGTTAAATGATACGTCCCATGAAATCTTTAATACATAATTTGCAGATCTATAAATATTGTCCATTGTACTACATATTTCTTTTGCGTATCCATTCTTAATTTCTCATTGCCATTTATTTGAGGCTGCTTAGGGTAATCTTATTTGTTTCGATATTGCCAAACTTTTTTTACCTCATTGTAAACACAATTATTAAAATCATTTATTTCATTTTAATATTATCAAAAAATTGGTAATGATAGATCTTGTGCCCTACCTCATATTGTTTTACTAGTAAAATATTCCATCTAAGATCAGTCTTCAATACTGAATGATTCACTTATTTGTTTTACACAGGTAAAGCTTTCTGAAAAGCTGTCACATGTACAGTCACTCTGCATTTATGAGATGATTGTACGGGCTTTTAAGCATATTCTTCAGGCTGTGATTGCAGCTGCTGCTGACCATGATAAGGTGTCTACATCTATTGCTGCTGCGTTAAATCTGATGCTTGGGGTTCCTGAAAGTGGATGTTCAAACAAGTCTTGTAATGTTCACGCTCTTGTATGGAGATGGCTGGAGGTGTTTTTGAAAAAGCGATATGACTGGGATCATATCAGCTCAAAATTTAGAGATGTGAGAAAATTTGCTATCCATCGTGGATTGTGCCACAAGGTATATCTATTGTCTCTGGCAATTTTGAAATGCCTTTTTAAGGATTGCATCATCTGGAACTCATCACAGCAAAAATAATACATCTAAGCTGAGTCTTGAGACATCAAAAATGTTGAACGACTTGAACAAGGCAATTACTTGCTTGACTCCAAACTTGGCCATGTGATTTTTACTTACAAAGGATATTGTAATGACCTTTTGTGAAAGTGACTTGTTTGCATTTTTTTAATCTTCGAAAATGATGAAAATGCCCATAATCGAGGTTTATTTGGATGGTGAAGTGCTTAGTGCATTAGATTTGTTTTTCCATCATTATGGTTTGCTGAATAGGTGGTAAAGGTTCATGTATATTTGAATTACTCATCTGTAGCTTTGAAGTACTCATCAAATTGCGAAAATCTTTTAGCAAATGTATTTAACACTTAACTTGACTAAACACTGAAAGTTTGGCGCCAAACTTACAGTCCTTTTCTTTGGGCCCTTTATGGTGCATTCTTATAGGTGGGCATTGAATTGTTTGCCAGAGATTTTGATATGGATTCTCCACAGCCATTCAGAAAATCAGATATTGTCAGTTTGGTTCCAGTACACAAGGTGATGACTAGAAAATAGAAATGTGTGTGATTTTGTCAATTTTGTTTGAGAGCTACTCAAATTTCCCATTATTAATGCAATTTCTAATTGTTTTCAGCAAGCAGCTTGTTCCTCCGCTGATGGAAGGCAGCTACTGGAGTCGTCAAAGACAGCCTTAGACAAGGGAAAACTTGAAGATGCAGTAAATTATGGGACAAAGGTTTACTTCAGTTTGAACTTTGTATGTTTGATTAATTTATTTGCAAACTGTGAAAGGCCACTGGCAGATCTCTTTGTTTCTTTCAAATGGACAAACTTCTTCCACAGTTATTATATTAACCCACTTTGTTAGCCCTTTAGCAACAGCTGACTAAATTCTGTGATTTTCCAGGCTCTGGCAAAGCTGGTGGCAGTTTGCGGTCCCTACCATAGAATGACTGCAGGAGCTTACAGCCTTCTTGCAGTTGTTTTATATCACACTGGAGATTTTAATCAGGTTTATTCTTTTGTCTATTTATTTTGTTGCCGCAAAATATCCTATCACATTGCTAAATTATATATGACTTGGTGACATTTGGTGACTGTAACTTACTATGATGGTTTAAGTTAATGTCGTTTCAACTTTACAGGCTACTATATATCAGCAGAAAGCCTTGGATATCAATGAGAGGGAGTTAGGACTTGACCATCCTGATACAATGAAAAGTTATGGGGATCTTGCAGTGTTCTATTACAGACTTCAGCACACGGAGTTGGCTCTCAAGTATGCTTAGTTTTCTCTCAACAAATTTTCCTTGTGAATTTTGAACAAGGAAATTATGCTTATTGTTTATACCTTTTTTTTCCCATTAGATGTCAATTATTATCCCGTGATCATGCTCTATTTGCCATTTCCTTTATATCATGCTCACAATCACTGATGGATTTAGGAAAATTCCTGCTGGTTTCTTTGTGTTTGCTTTTGACAATATTTCATGTCAACCAAGTACTTAAATATTAATCAGATTTGAACTTTGAGTCTTATCAAAATTTTACTTAAAATGGCATCCACTTTTCCCCATTGAAGTTTCTTTCCAGCAACTTATTTTTTCCCCTCAAGCCTGCCCTTTGAAGCAACTGGTGTTACATTTAAATATTCAGTTTCCATTTTTCTTGATGCTCTTTTTTTTTTTTTTCCCTTAGTATGAATTTTGGTATATTTTTTTTCCAGGTATGTGAAGCGTGCTTTATATCTTCTACATCTCACATGTGGTCCATCACACCCAAATACTGCGGCAACATACATCAATGTGGCCATGATGGAGGAAGGTCTAGGAAATGTTCATGTTGCCCTCAGATACCTTCATAAGGCTTTGAAGTGCAACCAAAGGTTACTTGGTCCTGATCATATTCAGGTATAGTGTGTCTTGACAATGATCATTCGATGTCATTTTTCAATAAAAAGTTGTACTTTCTGGTGAAAAGACGATAGAGATGTTATTGCTGTTAGAGTTAGTTCTATTATTGGAACCATAGCTTTCTAGTCCAAGAGGTTTATAGTTTGAATCCTAGTGTAATCTCAGCACTAAGTAGAGTGGCTATGTACTTTTATATACAGCTCAAGAGGTATTCATGTCCTAGGATGAGTTAGTGATAATAAAAAATGTTCTTTAGCTTAAACTTTTGTGTTAAGTGCACTATTTGGCCGGTGTGAATGTGAGATTCGGGGACTGTTTTCGATGTTTTGTTGCTTCCTCTCTCGTCTTCTTTTCTTTTGGTTCAATAGACAGAAGTGGAATAGGTAGGTTTTTTAGTTCTTAAGTGTCTGTTACATGGGGAAGTTGTGTCTTTTTTGGATGATTTATTACCCTGCTGATATCAACTTACCCTTTAAAGGGTAAGCACCAGATTCTTTTTATGATCTATTTTATATTAAAGTAGTCATGATATATCTTTGCTTTAAGGTTATGTAACTTTTTTTTCTTTGCAGTATTTATGCTTGATATGAATGATACAACTTTTCCAGTATGTAGTAGCATTACGCCTGTTAAATAATGACCCAATTGTTGTCCTTTATGCGAGTTTTGCATCCACATATCTTATTTGATTTGGAGTTCGACTTTGATTTCAGACAGCAGCGAGCTACCATGCAATAGCAATTGCGCTTTCACTGATGGAAGCATACCCGTTAAGTGTGCAGCACGAACAAACAACTTTAAAAATTCTCCGAGCAAAGCTCGGTCCTGATGACTTGCGTACTCAGGTTAGATCATGAGTTAATCTACCCTCCCTTTTCTCTTTTAGCGTTCAAATCATTTTCTACTTATGCTCATTTATAACAGTTAATGGATTAACTCATGTTCAATCAAGAATTATAGCCTTTAAGATGTCCTGAAAATTTAAGCCATTGTGATTGAGTGCTAGGCTTCTCTCTGTCTAAACATATACATGACTGGGCTATCCATGTTTTAATCAATGCTGCAGGATGCTGCTGCCTGGCTTGAGTACTTTGAGTCCAAGGCTTTTGAACAGCAAGAAGCTGCACGGAACGGTACTAGGAAGCCTGATGCATCCATAGCTAGCAAAGGCCATCTAAGGTGAATGCATTTAATACTGTGCTGCTGATATGGATCTTTATGCATTATTTTTTTTTGTCTTTTGTACTTTATTTTTTATGTAGTTTTTGAAATAATTAGTTAGGAACAATTTCAATGTGGTACTACACTGAAATTACTTAAATTTCCAGCTTCCCTTGTTTTATTGCTGTTCTATGTGTAATTAAGTAGAGTTCCTTTGCTAGAAACTTCCATGCAGCTCACAAAGGACTGTCTAGATTAACGGTTGGCTTCACTGAAACATCTTGTGGTCATCATCCAACCATTTCATAACTGTCTGTCAATATATCTTCTAGGCTGGAGTGCTTTTACAGTGTTGTTGTCCAGGCATCATACGAGAGTGTTTATGAGAATATACTGATATAACCATTGTTAGTTCTGTTAATATAAGAACCATGAATGTGCTGTTGCCAGATAATGATATGATTATGTTTTTGTTCTTCTAAATCAGTCACACCTGTTTGCTAATAATTCAGAACAAATTTTTTTGCAGTGTTTCTGACCTACTGGACTATATTAGTCCAAGTCGTGACACGAAGGGGAGAGATATTATGTCAGTAAAGAGAAAAAGCTATATCTCTAAGGTAGACAGATTTTAAGTGTGTTGTTATATAGTAAAATTTACTCGACTTATGGCAATGGAACCTTGTCTAAAACTTATGGTAGTTTTAATTTTTGTTAAAACCATTTTTGTTGTACTGTGCAATTTGGTGGTGTATTTTCTTTTCCAGTAGTTTAAATACGTGTACAGGAAGTAATCAAAATTGTTGTAAAGTCAAGAGGAGTTTGACCACTTCTCGAAAATACACTTTCTCAAACTGTAAAACGGTGATCAGGCCCACAAGGAATAGGGAATTTGTTGGAGCTACAGGCCCTTGGAATTGATATGTAAACCTTTGAAACCTGCAGATTAGTATGGGACTTCCCTTTTTAACTCCATTACCCTCCCCTTCAGTAAAGCGGTCCAATCCGTTTTAGTTGGTTGGCCACTTTACTTGTATATAAACCATTTTTTCGTTACCATAATTCAATAGATTTCCCTAACTGTATTTTTTAAGTTTACTGAATTGTATCTTTATGTACTATTATATATTCTTTTTAATGTTTGTCAAGTGATTCTTAGTTGAATTGGTTTCCGATTTCAGATGAAGGAAAAAATCGACCCAGACGTAAATCTATCAATTACTGATGAATCTCCAAAAGAGATTTCTAATGAAGAGACAACTATTGCCCCTGTTGCTAGCCAAGAGAGTAGCTCTACCCAAGTTCAGTTCGAGCAGCCAGTTGTGGAAGAGACTACAGAAAGTAAGTCCGGTACAACAAATGAAAAATTGTTGGAAACAGTTGGCGAAGGAGATGATGGATGGCAACCTGTTCAAAGGCCGAGATCAGCTGGTTCATATGGGCGACGGGTGAAGCAGCGGCGAGGAATTATTGGCAGGGTTTATCAGAAGAAGTTCGTGGACAATAATATTGAGTATGCTCCTGTCAAGGATACTCACCAGAGTAATAGGTACTACCTTTTGAAAAAGAGGGCACTATCTCATGGAAGTTATGTAGATCATCACAATGCTGCAAATCCTTCCTTTGGAGCCAAATTTGGGCGTAGAATAGTGAAAGCTCTTACATACAGAGTCAAGTCTATTACTTCAGCTAATAAACCAGCTACGGCAGAGAATTCACAAACTGTCGACAAAGTTTTTACATCTTCGCCAGAGTCTGCTCCAATTTCTACCTCCAATGATGTCGGTCTAGTGAAGAATCCAGTGATTAGTCTTGGAAAGTGTCCTTCATACAAGGAAGTAGCATTGGCACCACCAGGAACTATTGCTAAGTTTCAGGTCTGGAGTCCACGAAGTGATGTTATAGATTACAAAGATAACCATGAAAGTAGTGTTGAAAAACATGAACAAGAGGCCAAAGAAGCAACTGAAAATTCTGATGTTGGTATTTCCGATTTGTTAGATGCATGTGGAGGCAACAGCAACAATTCTGCAGAAAATGTCCCAGATCAAGTGCAAAACACAAGTGACCTTGTTGAGAGTAAAGAAGAGAACCCAACTGATGCAAAGGAAGATGACACTTTAGGCATGCCTCAGGACACATTGGGATCTGAATTTGGCATTCTCAAGGCTGCTGAAGTTGTGAAAAATAACGTATTGAGTGATAGCACATCGAATGGAATTGGTTCTGTCCCACAGAAACTCTCACCTGATATGGATTCACGTTGTGATGAGGGTGTTTCTAATTCTAGCTTGCCCCTAGTGGATAATTTGAAGGATAAACCACTGATTGGCAATTCAGGTGAGACTCGTGGACTCCCCAACAAGAAGTTGTCAGCTTCTGCTGCTCCATTTAACCCATCACAGTCCATTTCAAGTGCTGCATCTGTTGCTCTGACCATTCCTTTACCTTCTGGTCCTGTTGCACCATGGCCAGTTAACATGGCTCTTCATGCCGGGCCTCCTGCTGTCTTACCTGCAATCAGTCCAAATTCCCCTCATCACTCGTATCCTTCACCACCAGCAACCCCAAACATGATGCAGCCATTGCCTTTTATGTACCCTTCTTACAATCAAAGTCAAACAGGGCCAACTAGTACCTTTCCAGTAACCACCGGTGCTTTTCATCCCAATCATTTCACTTGGCAGTGTAACGTGAATCATAATTTACCAGAGTTCATTCCTGGCCCAATGTGGCCTGGATGCCATTCAATGGAGTTTTCTATTCCACTGCCTGTTACTGAGCCAATTCCTGATTCAAAGTTGGAGCCAAAATTGCAACTACAAAGACTTGACACCACTAGTCCGCCTCCAATTCTTCCCGTGGATATTGACAATATAGAATCTACAAAAGAAGTGAACCTTCTGACATCTGAGAGATCGGGTAATGTAAATGAACTTGCTGGGGTAGGCACAGAAAATCCGAAGGAAAATGGTCATTCAAATATGTGTAAATTTGAATTTTCTGGCAGTGTTTCAAGCCCGAACAAAAGCTTCAAAGAAAATATTTGTAACAATAATGAAAGAAAGGTTGATGGAGATAAGACCTTCAGCATTTTAATAAGGGGAAGAAGAAACAAAAGGCAGACTTTGAGGATGCCAATGAGTTTGCTCAGTAGACCATATGGCTCTCAGTCATTTAAGGTTATATATAACAGAGTAGTAAGAGGTAGTGAAAGTCCTAAATCCACAGGCTGCTTTTCATCTAGCGACGATTTTGCTACTGCCGCCTCTTGATCCAGGAAGCTTATTTGAAGGAAGTGTAGATGATTGGAAGCTAGTCTTTGTTTGAAAGGAAATGAATTACTTTTTAATGGTCCGACCACCTTCTAGAAGGGTGCAGGTCAGTTTTCTATTATTGAAGAGCTTTGTTTTCTAACTTACACATGACATGGCTTGAAAGTGAGTTTCTTACTTTCTTTTAATGAAGGAATTGTTTACTATCATGAGCTTGAACCGTTTGTTGGATCTATTGTGCAAAAAAATATCTATAATAGAAGACAAAACTTTGTTTTGTG